>NW_010586526.1:78501-105556 GCF_000705375.1 Tinamus guttatus
GAAAGAAAATCAAAACTTATTCCTAGGAAGATGATATTCTCTAGATATTCAATAAAATAAAGGCTTATAGTTTAACCTAAAAAACCCTAACCAATATAAAATATTTCATAAGTGCTGCAGAGTCAGGGCTTAAATCCTGGATATAATTAAGCCCCTCATCTAGCTGGGACTGAACAATACTGTGCCCAGTGTTAAATTAGATATTGCAAGAAGTTATAATAGTTATTTGTTTCTTGCTGTAAAATGAGCAATAGTTTTTGGATGGTTATACTCTAGGCAAGAGTAAATAGAAACAGACCTATTCAGTATCATTCATTTCTATATGCTTGCATCATGTTCCATCATATTTTCCTTTTCTCTTGGCTAAATCTCATGTGTTGATATATGCCTGTATGGAAGTCTCAGTTTTAAATGACTTTCAACTTTGAGTTGCAGGACTGCGTCCAAGCGGGTTTGAAGATCTCCAGAGAAGGAGACTCCACAACCTCTCTGGGCAGCCTGTTCCAGTGCTCTGGCACCCTCACTGTTAAGAAATTTTTCTTTAAGTTCCTGTGAAACTTTGCTTCAGTTTCTGACTGTTTCCTCTAGTTCTGCCGGTGGCCACCAGGGAAAAGAGCCCAGCCCCATCCTCCTCACTGCCTCCCTCGAGGTACTTCTAGACACTGATCAGGTCCCCTCTCAGCCTTCTGTTCTCCAGGCTGAACAGGCCCAGCTCCCTCAGCCTCTCCTCGTAGGGCAGATGTTCCAGGCCCCTGATCATCCTTGTGGCCCTGCGCTGGACTCTCTCCAGGAGCAATTTCATTTATTTTTGGCTTATTTAATGTGGCTTAGAAACTCATAAATATATTAAATGTCCATGCAAACACAGTGGACTTCTTGAAAGTTTTCTGGCTCTGCTTCCTTTGGTATAGTTTAGAAAATTGTAACTTCATGGCTAACTTGTCCTGATGTTGCAGGTAAATAGCAACCTGCTATTGCGGCCCCTTAAGCATTGCGCCCGTGTGATTTAACATAAAGTAGTATAAATATAAATAACAGCAGCAACAGTTTTTCTGCACCAAGGCAGGAATTACTGCTGTTTTTTGGGCATGTATTTGATTTAAGTGTAGCCACTGACAGGACAGCAACAGCCTTAGGGTTCCTTGTACATCGATGTCAGGAAGGGTAGAGCAGGTATGGAACTCCTCCAAGCTAAGGCTTGACAAGTTATTGGCAGCAGGAAGAGCAGAACTCTTGTCACATTTTGCAAAATATTGAAAAGAGAAATTAAATAGCTTGTATATTTTTAACAGGTTGGAAAAGGCAGGGTACAAGCATAGCGTGATGGCTCAACTGTCCCTTCCGGCACCTGGGGAGGGCCGAGCTCTGTACGTTAGTAAGACATAAAAAAAGCTGCTTTAAAAGAACTGCATCGTATTGTAGCAGTGCGCTTCCTCTTGGCTGTGGTTTAATAAATGTGGAAGTACAGGCTTTAAAGTGACTGTGGTTCCTAATACCCCAGATAAGTGATAAGTGCTGCTTCCACTTGCACCGTGAAAATTACTTCTCATAGAAACTTTGCAATTGCTTTCAAATAGTCAAGGCTGATAGGAATATTTTAGCATGTTTGTGTTTGAACTCCCTGTGATGTACATAAATTTGAGAACAAAGTACACTTTTTTCTTACCACACTGAACATAAGTTGTAGAAATTGCAAAAGAAACAAGATTGATTTTATTTTGGCATGAACAAGTATCTATAACATAAGTTTCTTAACCCAGTATTTCTGTAAATGTGAAATAATGCCAACCACATACAGGATCAGTGATTTAATAGACTTCCTAAAACTTGGGAAGTAGCATTTTGAGTTTTGGTGTATTCTTCTCCCTGCCTATTTTAGCATTCTCCTTTTCCTTTTACCAGGGTCATGTAACTTCATTGGTTATAAGTAACGATGTTTCAGCATTGTCTTTTGTTTCCTTAACTGTGATACACAGGTTTATACTTGTGTATTGTAAGTTTTACAAGATTCTCAAGGCAGCTGAAAGTGTCAGTGGATTTTAGGTCGATAAACGAACCCCCCCGTACACTGTTCTGAGTCATTTGCCAAGCAACAACAAAACCAGGACTAGGGCTTGGAGATCTGGACTCCCCTGTTTCTGTGTGTAGGGCATATATAAAAATACTCCATTTTCCAGCTTGGATGCCAGTCATGATAGTAACTTCAGGCTGAAGCTTTGCTTTCAGTAGGCTCTTTATTTTAATCACTTTGACAATGCAAAGGGCACAAAAGGCGCAACACAGATCCACTAGTTAACATCCTTTTAAATGAATGAAAAGTGCCTTGACAGGACCTCTTAAAGCACCTTGGTGTAAAGCATTGAAAATATGGAACATATAACCTACATAACCCTGCAAAATCATAAGGGCAGGAAATAGGATTTCACTTTGTGGTTTATTATGGGAAAATCTTTCAAACTATCATTGCTCTTTATGTCTGCACTGAAAAATGAAAGAGGGTAGTGAAAATATATAACTCGGTGATAAAGTGAAAATAAAGGGACAGGTGCTGTTTGTCTGTAGGGCAGCAACCTTCCCTGCATGCAGAGGATGTTCGTGTCCCTCCATGAAGATAGTTGTGTCCCTTTGCACTCAGTAAGACGGCGCTGTGGGTCCCAGAGCAATGGGATGGGGCCGGGGCTGGACTCGGCTCCAGCCCCACTCGGGAGCAGAGACCCTATAGAAAGCAAGGCAGTAGGGCAGCCTTCTCTGCAAGTGACGGAGATGAGTGAAACGGGGCTTGTTTCATACGGCCAAAGGGAGTCCTTGCACAGGCTGCACTTCACATTAGCAAAGCACTTATTTTTCTCTTCCTTTAGACAGGACTAAGGTCAAGATAAAAATAGGTCCTGCTGCCTCTTTGGAGTGCTCATGCGGGTGGCGTGGCGTGTCGTGTTCCAGTCTTCGGAGCATCTGTGAATCCTAGAAGTCAACCCAGTGCTTTCATAGCCATCGTGATGCTGTGGTCCCCTCTTTTCTCCCATTTAAGTAGAGTGAGTCCAAGAGCAAGGCAAAGGCTTCACAGCATGGAGCTTTAATTATTAGCAGGTAAATACTCTAGGTTGGGAGAGCTTCATCAAGGGTGTAGAATACCTACTCTCATAATATGCATTTCTTCCCAGGATGCTGGCCTTGGTTAGATGTTCTCTTTGCTGAAGTCAGATGCCCTTGGCTGAAGCAGAGGCTCTGGATCTTTCCAAAGCTCTGTGTATTGTTGCAGAGGCTCTGGCTTTGAGACAAATGAGAAGTGTCGAACTGGGCAGTACCAGACTTTGTAGCCATGGCTGTTTTTTCTCCCATCAAAACACCCTTCAGGGCGCTTTGAGCTTCCATGTGCGGGTATTGGTGAGGCCTGATGAACGTGGACCGTCGGGGCGAGCAGTCCTGCGGTGCGAGGTCGCCCCGTGCCCTGTGCAGGGGCTGAAGCCTGGTTTCCTCGCTCCGTGCCTTGGCCCTGACTCCCGTTGCCCAAAGCAGGATTTTCAGGGATGAGCAAGGAGGAAGCAGCAGCCGACCGGTGAGCCAGGGAAGTAGCTGTCAGTTGAAACATCTCCAGACCCAATTATGCCATATTTGGAACATCTATTTCTCCAAGCTGTCAAAACATAGCTTTAAATGACTTTGGCCTGATTTTCAAAGCACATAGTGACTATTTCACCTAGTAACTACCATAGGAAATGAATGTTCAGCACATCTTAAAATCAGTCTGAGTTTTCTTCCTTGTTTGTCTTAATATATGCCTGAAGAGTGGCACAAGAAGAAATAGAGGATTGTGAGCCAAGCTTACCTGAAGCTCTAGTGAAAATCCTCATTTTTTTCCACTTTTGTCATTATTATTATTATTATTAGGTACCTTTGGAACTGAGAAGGCAAGTGAAGGCATTGCAGATTTCCACTAGACTTTCAAGGGAAAAAAAGTCACTGCCATTTGGAAAGTGAAGTAAAAGGAAAAATTACTACCAATCTTTTCCTGGCTCTTGCAAAGCACATTTCCACCACACAAGCAAAACTGATGCAATCCCTAACCTAAAGTTGGAAGCTTTAATGGAAAAGGTGATGCAAAATATTAAAACATCCAAATGCAGACTCAGGGTATGCCTATGTAACAATTTGGGGGAAAATATTGGGGAGTTTTAATAACAGAGTTCTAATTAAATTTAACTGAGAGATATATCACATGTAATCCTACATGCACAATGCAGTTGGCACCTTTTAGAGTCTGAATTTCAGAGATGGTCCTCAATGTGGCATAAAAAGAACTGCTCATGCAATATATAGGTATTGTGCTTTTAGCACGTGGTGCAGAACAATTAGAAATGAATAACCACCCCCCCAAAAATCATGATTATTTCAAGATAAGTATTTGCAGTGATGCTAGATTTTTAAAAGATAGTTTTCACGTAATCATACTTTTGACGGCAGACTGTTGATTTTTAAGCACTAGGAGTAAAAGTTAAAGGGTGCTTGTGTGCATGAGGTCTATGCACATTTGCAAAGTCTTTTGGCATTCTGTAACCTTTTTGTTAAATGCAAAACTTTATTCATAAACCACATTTCATAAACTCGAGTCAGGCCCTCCCTTGCCTTACTCTGCGAAGCACCTGGTAAGGATCTCGGGGGACAAGAAGGGACAGTGCAAAGCAGGAATTCTGGTTTTCTGTCACAGATACGTGCAAACCCTGGTTCTAACCTGTTTTTGTGCTATGTTGTTCTGGCACCATGCTCATCCTTCAAGAATGTTTTGTGTATGTAAACTGCAAAAGCATATAAATAGCGAAATTATGGCAGACTGCAATAGCGTAAAGCACAGAGAAGTGAGTTAATTTCATTTTTGCCTAATATCTGAGCACCTGTAATTTGTCTTCCACTTGTTGATGTTTGGATGCACCTGTTTGTTGCTATGTTTCCTGATAGTAGCTTTAATTGAAGTTGTATTTTGAATTTGCTAATAGCACTCATTGTAATTACTGTGTAATATTTAATTGGAATTCATGTAATTATTATTTTAAACTACCTTACACATTCTGATTTGAATTTTTAATTTAGCAAGCACATAGTGAGATCCTCTCTCTGATTCCCTTTTGGATCACTGAGGACGGAGCATACATTTTAATGCTCCAGGTTTTTCATGCAGTAGAATATCTGTGATCTACACTCCTGAATATATGCTGCTACTCGCATGTGCAAAGTTACTGTCAGTCCAAAATAATATATTTTCAGGTCTATTATCTGTGTTCATTGACGCAATGAAAAACTTTCATTTTGAGATTCTTTGATGAATTAGTGTATATATATAAATGCTGAGCCTTAGAAGTTAGAAATATTTTTGGCCTTTTTATGCACACCTCTGGTTTTACACATATACAGTATTTTTATTGCTTATTATTTATTTATTCTTATATCTATCTTCAGGCTATCTGTAAAATCATTTTAATACAGCCATGTTTATATTCCCTCGGTACAGAATTCTGGCACAATTGTGCATTTGCCCTCAGAGCTCTTGCCTGCTTAGCTCTCATGAAGTTGGTTTTCTTTATTTCTCTTACACCTCTCGTGTAGACCATGAGCGAGCCAGGTTATTGTTGAGCCTTTGTCCCGCTCTTGGTGTGTAGGAAATGTATTTAATTCTTGTAGCGGCCGCTGCTGAGGCTGGTGACAGGAGATCTACGTTCCTTACGGTTGTGTGTGAATTTGGTTCCTTAATCTTAATTAAAGGAAAACAAACGCTCTGCCCTGCCCGCCCGGCGTCTCGGGGCAGCGCGTGGTTAGCACCATCCTCGCGCTCGGCCACGCTCCAAGTACGCGGCCCTGGAGGAAGTGCTGGAGTGGGATCTGCAGCTCTTTGGGAAGCAGGGTGAGCCCCGGGGACGGGCAGACGCGCGAGCCCGTGGGCTCCCTGCCCGGGGCGCTCTGCAGGGTTTCGCTTGGGTTTCCCCTTGCTGTTAACTTCTTCAAACCAAAGCATATGCACAATCAAGTGTGAAGGTTTTTACAGAGCTGGGAAGAGACCAACTGGGATTTTGAAACTCCTACTGTCGGCCAAACATCTTTAAAAAATGCCAATTCCAGAGTGCCCTGTTGGTTTTCTAGCATGGCATATACTGAAAAATGATATTCCTTTTTTGTTCAGCACAGGTGGCAGAATGTTGGCAAATGAACTGCAGCACTACCAAGGACAAGTTCACAGACTGGTGTTTGTGCGCAGTGTTCAGAGCCAGGATGAAACAGGATGCAAATACTTAGTTCAAAAGTTATTACTATATGTGCATATGCTTTGATGAATAACCTACACAATTCTATAGCATTTTAAAGTTAGTATAATTACAACATATTCCTTTCCTTCAGCATGTTCCCCATATGTTTTTATGAAAATTAAGGCAGTAGTGAGTTTTTCTTAAGAATGCCTTATAAAATTTGTTGCACTTTTAAATGCAATGAACTCTCTAAGGCCAGATTTTCAGATGCTATTTCTATCAATATAATTTCATTGACATAAGGGGAGTTATGCCAGATTACACCTACAGAAGATCTGGGTAATGAAACTTAATTATTTATTTTTTATGTCTAAGTTCAGGCAGAGAGGAAGAAAGTCATAGTGAAGTAAAACAGATGCCAAAGTCATGTTGACTTTTACAGGCTCCTAAATCATGAAGAGTTACAGAAATTTTGCTCCTGGATGTGTCAATGGAAATGTGTTAGGATGAGTTAATAGCTTTGAAAATAAAAGACTGGAGTATAGTAACATCCTTGAAAATGCCGACTCCATAAGTCAACATTTAAATAGGACTCTGACTTTGTACTGGATAACTTTTCAAGATCTTTCTTATCAAGTAGCCCTTAGTTAAAATAGTTCAATTGAAAGGAGTTGGGTTATAAAACTGCCCTGTTTTGTTGGGCTAAAGAGAGTTTCTGCACTCAGCAAGGCTTCCTCAGCACTCATAACTTAGCAGTTGAGTCAATAATCTTTTCACTCTGGTGAACCACACATTGAGAATGCCATAAGCAATTATTTAATCTTTGTAATTCAGAGTTAGTTCAGGACGACAGCAGTCTAATTAAAAAGCACTTCAGTATGTCATTGATTTCTTGATATGACGACAAAGTCCTACTTTGCTCCACATTGCTTTGAAGCAAATAGTGCTAAGAGCTAAGCTTTATTCCTGAGTGCTGAAGGTGTATGGAGAGAGAAGAAAGTGAGTACGTGTGCAGCTCATGGGGCAGAGGAGCAAGGAAAGAGTCAAGGGAGATCCGAATATTGAGGAAAGAATTTCTGAAATTTATTTCCTGAGGGAAAACATGATCTATGATACTGGTTTAAAATACTTGTTCAATGATCCGACCAAGACTCTGGGAAGGAGAGTTTGCTGTTTTCGTAAGATAAAGCTTTCAGAAAGTGCCATGTCACTGCGTTGGGCATTGCGCTTCGGTGATCTATTTGCTTGCCAAAACATCAGCATCGCCAGTGCCCTGTGTTACTGTAGAGCTGACCTCCCGTTAGCCCTGCGCGAGGAGGCTCGAGACCCGCTCATCTGTCACCTTGCAATCCTATTTCTACTTTGAATTTCCATTTCTGTTGAAGCCCTAAGTCCAAGTAGTGGTATAAAAAAGCTCATAATCTCATTCATAAAAGTCACGACCTTTAATTTGGAACTGCAGCTCCCAAATAGCTCTAGTTAATAGTCTTTTGAAGAAGTCTATTCAGTCTTTGGCTAAAAATTCAAGTAGCAATGTTGATTGGAAAATTGAAAAGATTCATGTACACAGAGGGGATAAAAGTGGACTCTCTTCTGGAGAATGAGAAAAAAGAAATCTCAAAATTTAGTTTTTTTGTTTCATTTTCAGTGATGATGTGCTACTGTCATATTCCTTGCTCCAATTCGGCTCTGTAGTTTTGAGCTTTCTTGTATTCGTAAGAATGAAGACAGTTATATTATGGAGCCTGGCGTCATGAAATGATAGTGTCTATCTGCATAACTTTCAGGAAATAATAAGATGCAGGAAAATTGCATGGTAACGGTGTCAAGCTAGGCAGATAAAACATTTTCCTTTTGAAACATCTGAATTTCTGTAATTTTTTTTCCATCCGACATTGCTACTCTCTTGAAAACCATTGTTCATTGTTCATTAAAGACAGTTTCGCTGGGAAAAAAAAACAATTGGCAGTTTCTACCCTGCTGCCATTTGCATGAGGAATAAGACAGCAGAGCCTACCTGGACGTCTGCTAAACAGCAGTGAGCAAGTGTTACGGGAGGCTGTGAAGTTCTCACTCTGATGGGCTGCTCGTTGGCGGCCCCCTGGCCATCGGGAGCCCAGCTGGAGCAGAGCAGAACTTCTCTCCTTCTGCATAGCTCAGTCTGTATCTGCTCCATCAGGAGCCAAGTGTCTTCTGTAGCATAGAATAAACTCCAATTGTTTGATCCTGGAGAAGTTTGGAAAGCTGAGTATATAAAGGGTTTCAGCAGAAGGTGTATAACACTATAAATTAGGAGCTCACATCCCTTTGCCTTCTCAAGATTCCTTTCATGATATTCAGCATTCAGCTTACGCCCAGAACAACTCCACTGCTGCCGAAGGAACTGCATCTATCAAAGTTAGAGGGATGTGCCAGTAAATTCAATAGTTTTGCCAATATTTTTGCATCTTTTCCCACACATCAGGAGTTGCCTTGACATGTTGAAACAAATGCCACAAATGCATGCTTCCGCAAGGCACAAATACACAGTACACTTCTGCCTCCTGCCTCTTCTGTGGTGGTGCTTTGAATTCATTGTCACGTCTACAGTGTCAGCAGATGATCCAGCTTCTATAAACTCCGTTGTGACGGAGCGGCTTCCCTGTCGCGCTGGATTCCGGGCTGCTCGGCAGTGCAAACATTGCTTCTCTCCCCAGTTTTCCTTCTCAGCACACTCGCAGGGCCGGGCTGCTCGCAGGAATTAACTGAGACGCATTAATGATGCCTCAGAACTGGCTGTCTCGAGACAGCAAGTGACCTTCTGGTCGTCTTTCTGTTTGCCAGGACTTGTACAGCAAAACGAGGCAAGTGTGGTGGAGACTACAGAGAGCTCTTCCCCACGTATCCAGAGAACGGATTTGGGGCTGTGCTGGGGCTTGGGTTGTGCGAGAGGTGCCTCCAGCTTCCAGCCACCCCATCCCGGAGCTTCTGATGTTGCCCTTCCTGTATTCTTTCCTACTGAGCTCTCAAAGCAGAAGGATGCTGTTATTTGGTTGCTAAATCCATAGTGTTGTATATTATACTGACTCTTTGGTCAGAGTTCAGTGTAACACATTGCAAAGGGAATATATATAATTTAGGATTTTTTAACGAAGATAAAATTTTAGGAGAAATACTAGGTGTTGCATTCAACTTTGAAGTGTGCAAGTGCCATAAAATGCTTTTTTTTCCCAGATGACTCAAAAACATGAGAAAAATAATATAGAGTATACAGTCTGTTGCATTTAAAATATCTTGGCAGTCCTTGTTAGCTGTTTAATGTTGTTTCAGACAGCAAAGTGACGTGATTACTTCAGTCGTTAGAAATTAATATTTTTTGGCAGGCTTTACAGGGATTCAGCTGTGAAACTCCCACTGGGCTTGCTGGGCACTGCCTGGTTTAGCCCCCCTGCTCCGCACTCTGCGCAGAGCTCAGGGAAGATAAGTAATGCAAACAGCAGGACCTGGATGTTGTTCTAGGCTGTTGCGTGGTATCACAGCGCTCCAGATAAGCATAATTCTTGAGGTGAAATTTGTTTAAAGGAAATTAGGCTGGATGCTTAGAATCAAGAGAAGCTACATTGGTAATGACTTATTTTTGGGGTGTTCTTATTCTAATCTTTGCAAATTTGCTGGTACAAACAATCATGAGTGACATAATCGGCATTGTTTCGTGTAAATAATACTACTTTGAAATGTAATCTGAAGTCAGATTTTTTGAGGGGGCAAGTTTGGGAAAAAAATGAAAATCATAAGTGCAGATGGTTGATTTGAGTGCATAAGAGTATTAATAGCATTTACGAAAGTCATTTTTTTTTCTTATAGATACTAAATTCTCTTGCTTGTGAAATTTTACAGTCATAGAAATGTGTTCACTCACCCAAAAGAGCTCTGGCTGGCATTCCAATAGCCTGCATAGGACCGAAATGCTGGGTGCTTACTTTGGTGGCTGTTTGCACAAGCTAAGTTTCATTTTCCAGAAGTTATTTGCTCTTCGCATGTGCAGCAAGAATTATGCAAGTGCAGAGTTTAAAAAAAAAGCGACAGTCTCTGATCCAGATAAGAGACAATCATATAGAGAGGAGAGGGAAAGGATTGTCCCTTATACTGCAGGACTTGACATGATGTGGCACATAGATATTTAAGCACTACCAGTAAATAACCTCTTTTTATGGTTAAACTCTGGCTATAATCAGTTTGTATCTTATCTTCTTTGGATGGCAGAAGCAAAATCTACTACATCTCTTTCTAGAAACAGCCAGAAATGCCTTCTCTTGCTCCACACAATGTTTGTAGAGCAGTGTGAGTGTGTGTCAGTTTACAACTGAGAGCGCTGCTACGTAGGGACTAATGAAAGATAAACTTAATTTTTGCAGGCGTTGCACAAGCCGCAGTTAGGTGATTGTCAGCCTAAACCCACCCTCCTGCAGGAAGCGTTCCCTGGGAGTAGAAGTCTGCCTTTTGGCTCCTTATATATATCAGTGTCTGAAGCGATCACATTTTATATAAAAAAAGAAAAATTAAAAAAAGAGTGCCTGGTCCAAAATTCTAGATCCAAGCAGTGTATTGTGGTTGAGGACAAACATGTAAGAGGGAGGTTTCTTTGGCTCCTAGATATGTGTGGCGTAACCCATAAGTGTAGCTCCCGAGGCTGGAAGGGCCGTGAGGGCATCCTGGCCAGCTGTATTTAAGCAGTAGGTTCCAGGGCCCTTTGTTAAGCAGCACTGGTGTTGGCTTCCCAGTATCAAACCCATCACACACAAACAGTAAATTAAAGGTGGCGTTAATCAAAACTGTAAAATAGCCAGAGCGCAGCCCCCTCCTTCCCCGAGCCCTCACCCGGCCAAGGGCTGTTGTGGCGTCTCTGCAAGGTCCTCAAGTCGTGGGCTGTTTCGGAGCAGGTCTGTAATGTGCTGAATAACGTACGTGTATGTGGGAGAGGGGATGCAAGGGAATACTGCACTGATCCACTAAAACCACCTATTTTACATTCATAGGCAACCAGAC
Source organism: Tinamus guttatus (assembly GCF_000705375.1). The sequence continues at coordinate 89,760 of NW_010586526.1, forward strand.
AGTTTTATAATTAAAATCTGTGCAACTGGTAGATAGGATTCAGTTCAGTTTGCTTCCTTTTCATCAAAAGTAACAGAAAGCCCATGCGTTGTGTGTTTCAAGTGGCAAAAATAATGTGTTTTGTGAATTTTTACAGTCAGTATTGATTTTCAGATCTCACTCAGCCACATTCTGCACTCTGCAAAACCTTTGGGGTTTTGGTTTTTTTGGACCATATTTCTCTTATTTACAGGAGTATTGGTGTTTTAATGGTACCTTGTACCATTTTAATGGTAGCAGGACATTTGATGAATAATAATCTTTCATCTTTTCATTTGTTACTATATTATGCAGTGAAAGTCTACCAAATGTATGAACATCATTACATAACATATAATTATAATCTCATAATCCAAATATATATATTTTCAATTTATTTTGCGTTTTGTTTATTGTATAGAATATATAAAATCCCAACTCTCTATTCCTCAGTCTGCATCAGCACCTTGAGTGAGTTCACTCTGAAGCTGCCCATCTGTCCAAATCATGTCTAATGGGAAAAACAAAACAGAGTGATTTGATATTACGGCAAACTGATTAGTGATGGTGAGAACAAAAGTAGACGGCCTGAGACAGCTTTTTCAGCTAGGTTGGAGGTGAACATGTAATTTATTGACCGATGGCCCTTCCCAGCATTAGAGCTCATGGCCTTCATGCTACCTCGTGGCCACATGCTGTGATAAAAGCTAAAGGACACTGTAAATGTGCTGGTGGTGGCTTCATTTCTGTCTGTACGAAGATACAGATAGGTCTGTATTGGTATCTATGATAGAATCAAAATGCAACAGCACCAAATACTCTACAGTTGTGTTTAAAAACAATAATGTTAATTATGTCAGAGAACAAGAAGCTTCTTTCCCCGGTGGCATCTTGTGAGTTCCCTCATGGCTGTAGCTGGTTGAAAATGCATGTTATTGCTGATGTTCTGTTCAGATGTAGAGAGACCAAGGATTTGGATGAAGCTGCGCATAGATAGGTCAGTGTATTGTCCTAAGGTAATGATATTTCAAAGTACTTTCATTCTGATGGTTTTCAGAATAACTGTTTGAAGTGAATTGTTGGCCTTGGACAAATTCCTGGAGGAGATAATGACGTACGGCCCTGGCAGCAATGGCGCTCGGTGCCGGCAAGCAGGGAAGCTGACGTAAAGTCTCCTGTGCAATTACAGGCATAAAGAAGTCTTCTCTACAACAAGATTGAATGCATGGCCTATGGCACCTCAATTTTGAATAATATAGCAGTGGTAAAAAATTGAAGAGAATATTGGCAGTGAGGTAAGAGAAGAATGTAGTTCTCTGATCCTTATCCTGTGCTTGTTCACTGGATTATTACAAAATGTTTCTGTACAATGAATGTTTAATAATGTTTAAAAATTTAATTTTCATAATATTTTACATATAACTAAAAGAAAAGCGCTGCTGTTGACTCTACGTGTGTGAGATTTCTGAACTCTCCATCCGAGTCATCTCCTCCAAGGCTGTCACTCTTTCTAAGCTCCAAAGGGCATCGATGTCTTCTAAGCAGTCAATATATGAAAAAGAATTCCCAAACCCGCTGCCAACGGCAGGCTGGAGCCCGGAGCGCTTCAGTCAATGAGTCAATCGGCCAGTGACAAAGTGTTATCCAGAAGACAAGCAAACAGAAAAAATAAAAATCGTTGTTAAACAGCTGTTATCACTACAGCATAAAGTAAATCTCCAGCTTAACTTTGGCCATTTTTTGGGACATGTTTTAAGGCAGCTGAAGAGAACTAGGTGCAAAATCTCTGCAAGATCATGTCTTTCAAAGAGAAGTATAATGAAAGAGTAAGGAAATGCTGAGCTAGCTGCTGATGACTAGCTACATGATTTCCTAGGGGTATGTGGATGAGTGGATGAAAAATACAGAAGTTAATTACATTATGGTTATGGGCCATGTGAATTTGAAAGTAGACAGGTAAGTCTTTAATGATCAGATACATCCCAAAGTCTCAAAAGAAGTAGAATATGGACAAGGTTTTCTAAGGACTTAAGAACTGGAAAATTAAGTGATTAGGCTCAATCCTTTCTGTGTGACGAAAGCTAGCAATTTCCATAGCATTTTCCCCCTTCCTCCAGGAATCCTTCCAACTGGCAGATCAAACTTTCTGCTTTATTTATTGATTTATCTGCTCCAAATACTCAGTTCTAAACATACAGTGCAAAATTTACCATGTGAATAAAGCAAGGAGCTTAGCAATATGCAATGACTGTTCCTGAAAGTTATTTGTAATGTCTATTTTTTTTCACTTGTTTCTGTGCAATGGTTGTGATTTTGAGTTAGTCGGGAGAGCCCTAACCTTTTAAAGAGCTGAGCACTCTGGGCTTTGTACTTGTCCTTAAAAATTAAAATTCTGTTCTGTTTCTTGTAATGCCAAAGGGGCATGTAAAGCCTTGTTTCTCAGAACATGAAGTTCTGTGTCTGCATTAGCTGGTGTTACTTCATCACCTGCAACCTATGATTTGAAAGTTATTAAAAAATGTAAGTGCCAGGAGTTCTGCAGAAGAGGAAGAGTTTAATAAAGTTTAATAAAGGCAGATACTTAGTACCAAAGAAATGACTGGATCAGGTAAATCCAGTCGTTAGGTTGTTTCTCTGCAAAAACAGTTAAGGACATAATACAGTGGTTAACAAGAAGCAACCCCTTTACAGTGAAGCTACCTGCCATTGAAGCAGCTCTTCCCCAAGGCTTGCTTCCTGCAGGGAATGTATTGGAGCACTCCCTCTGCGTTGGAAGTTTGTGCTATTCCTTTTCAAAGATTAAATGTTTATATGTCCAAATCCCCAGTGCATTTCTGTGTGTTGGGAGTATTTCTGTAGGCTTATTAGTGGCTTATTAGTGGCCTGTGGGGGGCTAGAAGAAACAATGTTTCACATGTGAACTATGCTAAAATTTAACCATTTTAACATAAAAAAGCTTAGCCAGTTATTACCAAACTACTAGGATGAATGATGGGAATTAAAGTCTACCTAAGGCAATGGAAAACCTAGCCTTATTTGAACTCTATTGGGGTTTTGCTGTTAAATGGGGCAACAGTGATCTTTATTGCCTGCAGTGTACATGTATTTTACATGAAAAAAAATTAGCAGATACCCTGCATTTGCTTTATTTTAAATTTCCTAACATAGGGTAGAAACTGTGATTCCAATACATTTAAAATCATAAAAACACTCGATGAACAAATTTCTTTCCTTTTTTTTTTTTTTAATAAAACCAAGCTCAAGGAGCCCATTTTAAGTCATCATCCTGTGACTCGCAAGGCTCTCTACTCCCCAACATTGCACAAGAGGATTGTGATAGATTAACTGAATGCATAACAGATATTGTTTTAGTGCATTAGCCCTGATTTCCTGCTAAAAGTGATTGATTGAGCCTCAGTCAACACACTGTCCACAGCAAATATTAAGCAAACTTACCCAGACGCAATCAATCACTCTTATCAAAGGATCACCACATTTGGCGGAAAAAAATGCAAAAGCACTACCTGCTTTGCACCGTGTTCATCCGTTCTAAATTATTTTTCTTAAGACAGAGAAGAACAGCCTGTCTTTGTAAAGCTATTGCTTGCTGTTGTGGGGTAGTTCTCAAAGCTGGCCAGCTGTAATGACTACAGGTATAACTGCATTATATTGTAACTTGATTGCTATTTCGAAAGTTGTCTGGTTGCAGAAAGACACTTTGCAAGTGTCATAAGCTAGTCGGTGTACTTGGCGACTCACTTGACAGTTAGAAAGGTCATTTGTCTATAAAAGCTGACCTTGGTGGCTTCACCTATCATCTGTATTGATTACTACTAGTAACAATACTTTTTCTCCAAGGACTTAATTTCGGAGTAGTTCTTTTATCTTCTGATGGCATTTCACTTTATTTAATAACTATTTAAGCATCTACAAATACTATTTAAGCATAATCAAAGGTTTTATATGTAGTGAAGGAAATGGGATTTTATCTTCTAAAAGATGTGGAGTATCTGGTTTTTCTTTATAAATGATAGGACTGAGCTTCATGCTGCTCAGTGTCAATGCAAGCTATAAACAAGCCCAGAATACACTAAGTGCAAATGGAGACAGCACAAAGTTTCTTGGATGGATCCTTCAATAAGATCTTACGTAATCAACAGATTAAGAATAGTAGAAATAGTTAAGAAATGTAAGGATAGGAGTGAAAGGACCTGTAAAACTGGTCTGAAATAGAGAATGAAAAATAATAGGCCTATACTGTGGAAAAGGAGTGAAGCAGCAAAATGTTATGACTGCAGGTTATTTTGTTTATCGTCACTTGGAATTGCCGTGTGGGCAAGGACCTCCACCCCAGGCAGCCCTGTGTGCTCGTGGGCTTTCACCACTGCCCCGGGGGCTCTGAAACAGCGGCGGGATCCGTCCTGCTTCCAGGAAGGAACGAATCCCGCTGGATCAATGCCTCATCTCTATGGCCACTGTGCACCACCAGCATGCTAGGAAGTGGGTGAGGCTGCTTTTCCTAAGTTAAATATGAGTACAAACATGTCCCTTTTTAAGATCCATCACTGCTGGTAACTCAAAACTCTACTACCAACTGTGTTTACTCTTTCACTTTTTTGAAGATACCAAGATCATCTGTTGAGCCCAGCCTCTCCCTTTTTGCTAAAGGAGCCTCTTTAAAGTGGCTTCAGGTGCTTGCCAGCTGTGTGACGTGCAGGACCGACTGTCCCGGGCTGCACATCTCACCCGTGTGCTGGCGTTCTGCTTGGATGGGTTTCATGGTATGAGCAAAGTGCAACATCTTCAGGCAGTTCAGACAGAACGTGAGCGCCCGTCCTGCCTGCATCCAAGGAACATGTGCAGCGGGCTCTGCTGCTGCAGAACATGCAGGAGAATGCCTTCAAATGAATTTAAATTGCAAGCTCAGCCAGCAAAAATGCTTTTAATTGTCCTTTGGCAGTCATTCAACCCATTTTTTACACTCTGATTATAGTGCAGACCTGCTTTGGAGTGTGCATGTTAATAATACATAGATGTCTCCATCTATAATCATTCTGTAGATGTATGTGACATCATGTGTCACAGTGAAAAAAAACTGCATTCATAGATAATATATTCATACTTAGCATTCCCAGATCCACTCACTAAGCAGAAAATTTCCCTTTTCTATGTTTTCATTTTTCTTTAATTGAATCTTTTACTTGCAAAATGAAACAAGGAGGTGGGACCTCAGTAGAGAATTGTTCATAAAAGGACACATCAGCTGTCCTTGCCCATACCCCCTTAAGCTTGGTGGCAGGAGAGTCAATACCAGAGGAAACAGATGCAGTGGAAAGGGCCTATACATATGTGGAGTACTTCAGTGACCATCTCCAAATATTTTTCTTTTCTATCATGTATGTCTGAGAGAATCAAGCTGAAAAAAATACAATAAAAGTGTATTTTTGACATATTGTCCAATTTTGACTCATTGTAATTATCTTTCCTTTTGCTCTACGCCACTTTAATAATTTTTTGCACAGTAGATTCATTGCAGTTCTTTTGACTTACAAAGTACTGGTGAAAACCATGTTTGCTTCTTCTCATGCCTTGTGGTTTCAAAATTCAAGAGTGGAAGTTAACCTTTCTGCATTGCTGATCCAGTTCAATGCAACATATAGTAGAGTATTTATGTGATAAAGAGATTTCTTATTAACCTCGTGGAGGTCCCTTAAGTTGGTCAGGAGATTTTTCCTTCAGTAAAATACTATCTACATGAAAGATACTCTCTACAGTATTGCAGGGCTGTCATTATGGTTGCAAAAGCTCTGCCAAGGTGTTCGAAGTGACTGACTGGCTCTGGCCCTTGATTGTATAATACAATATTTATGGAGTCGTCTGTTCCATTGGAGTACGTCATTTTGGTCTTTGCTTTTGTGGAGTCTTGCCTGCTGTTCCTTTTATTCGTGTCTATTTCTTCTTTTATTGTGTTTGCTGCATTCCTGTTGATGTCTAACAGGCTGGCGTTATCTGCAGCATAATGCCACGAGGTAAATTTAGAGAAAATTTCCATGGATAGTGTGCTTGAATCATCCCTATCGAATGATTATTTTTATATAATCTCGAGAGCAGACTAGAAGGATGGAAATACAGCACTGAAGAAAACTGAGTTTTGTGCATGGCAGCTGATTTTATTTCAGTTCTTATCAGTTAATACTGAAATGAAAAATTTCCTGCAATTTTTTTTTGAATTAATTAAGATAAAGTATTTTTTATCACTGAAAGGTCTTCCCAGTTAGGTAAAAACATAAATGAAAAATTCTAGTTTCTGGTTAAATCAATAATGAATTAAATAAAGACTAATAAGGATTTCACCGAATTATGCTGAGAACCCATGTGCAACTTCTGTTTGCTACAAAGTTAAGGTCACTAAAAATATTTTTTGACCACAGCCATGGTGCTGGCGAGGTTTGTTTTAGCCCATAAAGCTCTTAGGGGAGTGATTCTTCAGACTGGGTATAATCTGCAAGCTGAGGTTGTGCACATTACAGTCCATATAGAGATTAACAACCGATATCTACTGTGCCAGAGTTTCTTAAAAATATACAAATGCCAAAGTATCCCCACAGAAAAACACTTTCTAAAAATATATACACATGATGGTGCTTTTCCCCTACTTGTGGGATCGTGAATCAAGGCATTCTCCAGCAAGTCACTGAAGTTGTACAAGTTGCCTAAATATTTCAAGAGGGCTTTTTAAAGCATTTCTAATAGAGATATTTTAGAAATATCCAGAAGTGTGCTCTACTAATTTTCTTTACTTAATAGAGTAAACCAAGGTAAGCCATTGGAGACCATATAGTCTTTCAAGGCAGTGTCCTCCTCAGATGGAGATTAAATTAGGTCATCTTGATAACCTGATTTGGTGAACCAAATTGGTTTGATATTTGATACTACTGTTCCCTGGAGATCTGGGTTAAATATAGTGAAATTGTAAAAGAGAATCTCCAAAAGGGATTTGGCATCTCAATGGATTTTTTTCCTTTGAACAAAATGTTGTTTCATTTTATAATTGAAATATGGTACGCATTTGAACTTTTGGTAGCTAAAACCATTAAGTAAGAGTATCACATTTCATTTATTGTATGACAATTTAAGTTCAGTTCATGCATTTTTAATTCTGTTTATGTCCTGAGAGCTTGCCTCTAGTGGAATAAAACCAATCGCAAATCTAGAATAAGAATTAAATAGTTCTGTCGTCAGTGAACATTGCTTCTGAGCTTGCTTGTGCAAGCTCAAGTGCAAGCCTCTTAGTACAGGGTCAGCTACTGCTCAGGTTTTTCCTGCTCCCTGTAGTGGTTGAGGGTAGAGGGGCGTGTATGAGGTGTGTGCCAGGGCAAGGGGGGACCTGCTGCAATAAATGGTTCTGCAGAGAATCCGTGTCCAAAACACTCCAAAAGAAGTGAATGAATTGAGGCTGGAGGTCAGGGCTGAGTGCATTAGCCTCCATCTAAACTAATGGTGCTCAGTAGCTTCTGAGAGCCTGGGGAGGGATCAAAACAGGTAGGATAGATGGTAGATGGAAGGAGAGGAGGTAACAGGGGACTGAGAAAAACATCTTAAGTGTCTGTCTCTTGAGAGATGTCTTCTGAATGGAAACGTTACTGTGGTGTTTGTGTAAGAGGAGAATTTGCAGGAGTAGCTCCATCGCTAGGAACTGGGGTGTCTTCCTCGTGTGCCTGGCTGCGGGCGTTTCTGCTGTTCTGTCACTGCTGCATGTGATGCTCTTTCATTTCAGAACACACACGGTTTCTCAACAACCACAGTGAATACTTTGCTCATGTATTTTTGCTTTCACTTGTCTAACAGTCTTGCTTTTGTCTTGGATGTGGAAAAGTACAGGAGCTGATGAAATGCTTTAAACTTTTCTGCAGAGGCTTTGATGTGTTTTGCTTTGTTTTGTTTTTCTACACTCCCGGGGTTTATCTTTTTTTGTTGGTTCCTTGCTTTGCTCCTCGGTGCACGGAGGGCTGGGAATGGCTTGAGCTGCTTGTGCTCCCGGGTCACGCACTTCCCTGGACTTGCTTATTCCCTTCTCGCTCCCTCAGCCCGGCACGTTCTGACACTCGGATGAGTCACCACTGCGTTATTTCTTGGTTGTTAGATTGATTTCATATGTGAAATTCATTTTAAATGCCTGTTCTAAATATACTTGTCTACCTTGCATTTGCCTGATGTATTGAACAGCATTTCCGATTAGATGTGTTTATAAAATGACTTCTCCCCCAGGCCTCCAATGCTGCTGGACGCGTGAGATGATGGAAGTTTGTTGCTCGCAAAGTTCAATTGCTGGAGCTTACTGGGTCATCAAATATAGGCACCTTTGTAGATGCTGCGAGTGTTTCACTCTAGGTATTTAATGGTATCACACAGCTTGAGGTGAGGTTCGAGTGGGTGCTTGTGGCAGCCAAGCCTAGGGCATAGCTGCTGAGGAACAGCTAAAGAGACTTGTTTTATTTAACAGACTAGACCTGGGTTCAGACCCCAGAGGTATAACTCATTTTTGAGAGTAGCGTGAGAAAATGTGAAATTCCCTGCACAGAACTTGATCATAAAATCAAAATATATGCCTCCCATTTCTGTTTCAAGCTTTTTTCCTACATCTGATATTTGTTTGGAAACATACTTTCTGGTGCAACCAGCTGGCTGTAAAAACTTCCTTGCTGTATATAGGGTGACAGCACTATATCCTCTTGACAGTGCCTAGTTATGAGAGGTTGCTGTGACTGTTGTTTAGGCTTCTTTCCTGTATTACCTTTAGAATTGGTTGTGTTCGAATGTTCCAGGCTAGAATAATCGGCATTTTGACAAGCAATACCTTTCAATAATAGAAAATAATTTAGTATTGTAAGAAGTATTATGCTATGACAATAGCTTTGACCAAATATCTGTTGGTAGATGTAGATGGATATGTTGGTGATTTTCTTTACCATCAGAATGGGAATGTGGGTCTAATGTTACATTTATATTTCACTCTTCCTCTGCATCAGGCTACAATGATGTACTACTACTAGATGAATATAGGCAGCAAAATATGTATTCAAGGGCTAATCAGTAAAGTTTTATGTAATTTTGAAACTACAAACACAGAGATGTTAATCTTGCAATAATGCTAATCCTAAAATTACATGTGCACACTGAGAAGATTCTCTGGTTTCTTGTTGAGAAGGCAAATGAGAGCAACATAGGTGATACCTTTTTTTCTGTTTATCTCTTTCTCATATACCATAATTATACTTACAAATTCTAATAAGACTATCCATTTTGCTTTAGTATGCCATCTATATGGCATATGTCACACAGAGGTTGTTACTGGCAGGTCAGTATAGAATGTGCAGTGTATCTACTATTATCTTTTATAGAATCTGTGCTGCTGCTATCTTCGAGTAATATATCATTAAAGCATTTTAGCCTTACAACGTATTGTTAAAAGAACAATTTCTGGTGATGTACTACTGTGATGTATCATCAGCACTAGGCACCTTGCTGCGACATTCCTCAGAGTGTTATATTAAAAAAGAAAAAAGAAAGGGAAGAAGGCTACAAAAATGGGCTGTTAAGTTACCATACTGAACATGTTATGGAACCTCTTCTGTTGATTTAAGACCTCAATCTCTTCACTAAGTATTTACGATACAAGGTCAGAAAGTTCGTATAATTATGATTAAAGCATTACATCATCAATTATCTTCCTCGCTTTAGGAAAAAACCTCACTGATATTTGCAAATTTTTGCAAGTGTTTTCTTTAAATTGAAATATTATTCCAATGAAAAGGATACATCAAAGCAAAGCCCAAATTAGGCAAAGTTCAGGCATAGGTTATATAGCCAAGGCCTTTCTCTAATCAGAATTTCAAACATTTCAGGGAAAAGGTCAATAAAATCAATTCTAAGCAATCTTGGAAATGAGGTAATAGTCCATTAATCTAGTCAATATGAGCATGAAACTTTCTGCTGCACTTTTTGCCTGTAAATTTCTATGAATTTTGTTAGTGAAAATGGGACCAAAGCTGCAGGATGACTGCAGAAGAGGTCACCTCCATGCACTTTGATATGTTTATCTTTTAATTAAATTTTGTTTCTCAAATGAAAATTCATTATTCATCTGTGGGAAGATGCCAAACAAAACTTGTTATGGGCTCCATATTAAACAAAAATTAGTGGCAAGCTTACAATGTATGAATCATGTGCTGAATCAGTGTTGAAGTGTCAAGTATTAAAGAAGCAGTACTGAGACCTGCGTGGTGCACTTCGAGATGAGGTCTGCTACTGGTTAGACTGCTTCGGAGCTGAGATGAATATATGTTGCTGTTCTGGAATGGTTGTGCCTTTACTGAACTCTCCCTTATCCCAGTAAGCATAAATCACTAGAGAATATGCAGAAATTCTCTCTTTAGAAGGAGGTCTTCCTTTGGGAAGTGTCACGTAGGAGCTGACAGCCCAACCAGGCACCTCTTCTCCCCCCAGAGAAGCCAGAACATCTGCAAACCACACAGGGCTGGGGAGACTCGTTTTCTGGGAACTGCCAGACACATCCTGCAGGCTCTTAAGAGAATAGCTAATTTTATTTTTCTCTTTCCCCTAGAGGCTTCCCAGTCTTTAGAGCCTTGGTATACACAAGGATGTGCAGTTGCTTCATAGGAGTGAGATCCTCATGGCCTTCAGGACTGGGCTCGCTCCCGTCTCCCAGGATGTGTGAGGACAACCCTTGGTTCTTCCTTTCACTGGGAGTTGTCCTATTCTGTCCTATGTTAAGCTCAATTATTTTTCCCACACTAGAAAAATAATCCTAGGTTCTCACAGTGATGGTGGGGACAGGTGGGATAGCTCAGCATTGCAAAGATGCTTTGCATACATCATGCCGTAGCAGTCCCGATTCACTGAAACCAATGCCAACATTTCTGTGTCAGTCACAGAAGGCATAAATATTCCTGCTAAGCTGTGCAAGGCTCACGTTATTGAGCTAAGCAGAAGGAGAAGATAATTAGAACTGAGTACCGGAAGGATATTTGCCAGTGTGGCTCTTCTTGAATTTTTGATGAACGACTTGTATTCTTCTCGAGTGTATTCATTACTTAAAAATCTGATCTGAATAATTCTGTTTAGTCATGCTTGCCATCTATGCTGTACACTAGAAACTCACTGTCTCTATTACATACAAATCTTAGATTTGTGCTTAGCCTTGCTTATGCTCCAAGGTAAGGAAAGGGGGAATTCTGTGTTCATTTACTTCATGCTCATTCATTTACTTCATACTCATTTAAAAGAGGATATAAATAGTGCTTCAAAAGTTTCTCAGGGAATTGTACTACATTGCTTGTTTGATTTTCATTCTAGACAAAATGCTGTAATCTTTGGTGCTTATTTTTTCTGTTGCAAGAGCTGTCTGTGAGGCATATTTCACTTTAAATGAAGAAGCAACTTTGAGACTTTATTGAAGATTCTTACTCTTAAGGAAATTAAAAAAGTAATATTTACTGATATTGTTAATGTGGCTGTATTACGTGTCCCACATACATAAAGAGATATGGCTCAACTACTGTGGAACTACTAGGGGAAGCAGACCCTAATACAGTTTCTCCAGACTTAAAGTACTTCTGGTATATATCCCTTTTCTTAGAACCCGTATAAGAACCCGATTGAGCAGATGTTCACTGAAACACAAACATTCTTTCAGGATTTGCTCCTTATATAAGGCCTAGCTACAGGTACCCTCTCTCTACTTCATTATGTTTCCTACTGGCATTCGCAATATGTTGTTTTTTTCAAGCAAGTGCTGCTGAAATGGCCTATTTCCATTTTTCAGTGTGAACATGGTATGAGCTGGGTCCATAAAGAACATTATATTTTCCAAATGCATTGTGCAATTGTTTCTGCAAACTCTGCTGCTAAAGGTGACGTTGCTGTAGGTTTGTTGCAAGTGGGGTGCAGTCCTAACATCTTCGTCCTTGTCTTATGGAGCATGTTTGTTCCAACAAACACTTGCTGAGATAGTCTGCTATTAAAACTGTGCACAAGGTTTGGTTTTATTCTAAATATTACCTACCTGAGCCTGTAATAAATGCCAAACTGTAATATTAACTATAGTTTTTATAAAATTATATATAAAAAAGCTAGTCCTGATTTTGTATAGACTGTACCCTATTTGTACATTGGGACAGTCTGCATAAATTAGAGAATTTTGTGTGAATGCGGATTCATATAAAAGAAACGTTGTGTTTATGTAGCTAGTGATTTTCAAATTAGAATCAATTTTTATTTTATATGATTCTCCCATGATTATCAAAAACAGTGTAAAACTTTAGATAGAAGCAGTAGTATGCATTTATTCTTACAGCTTTTTAAGAATCTCATCGTAACCTGCTGTAAACCGGAAGATGTTCTAGTGAATCAGATATAATTATGGCCACCTGATACACAAGTGTGCTATATAAGACATATCCCTGTATGTCCCTTTTCTTATGAAACACTGACCATCGTCATGTTTAATTCTCTCCCTAAACACTTGCCACATGATTTGGCCGTAAATAAAAAGGTAGCAGTTTCATGTTGAATGAAGATGTAGGAGATATTCTCAGTGCAGAACACCGAAAACTTTATGTCCCTGTAGTCACTGAGTAAATTATGAGTTCGGATCAGAAGCTGCTAAAAACTGCCGGATGCAATAAATCTTTGCTTCCTGCAGTAATCTAAAGATTTAAGGAAGAAGCTCATCGACAAAAACATCTAATAATCTGACTCATAAAACAGTGTATGTACTTGAGCAACAGAAATGTTAGAGAGACTGAGAAGGTACAAGGTATTGAAATGCTTTGGCAAGCTTGAGTCTTCCCTGATGGGATGTCCTGCATTGAAATAACCTGGAGGTGGCCTAGCCTCTCCCAGCGTGGCTGGTAGATATCCGCCATGGATTTCAAACAGTGATGTGGAATTCTCTTTTGATTCTCTGATGAGCTTTCCATCATGTCTTTATTGTTGTTTTTTAAAGTCTCGCTAAAATGATGCTTCCTATTGCTTAGAGTTTGACAAAATCAGTCAAAATATGTCATGGAGAACAATCCAAAGGAATTAATTATAGCACTTAAATTTAATCTTCCTGTTGCTGTCTTCCCATTTAGCTGACCATCCAATAAATTGTTTATGCAGATTAAGTAATAAAGTTTAAGAAGGAAGAGAAAAAAGAAAACTGTGAATTAACTCTATGTGGCAGAGCACATGGTATTCTAAGGAGCAGAAGTGTTTGAGTGCCTGCTGGGGAGCACCATTACTGAATCTGAAAAGATCCGCGGGGATCGCCGTGATGACTGAAGTTATTTCAGAGTTATAATTCCATTCTCATTGCTTAAAGAGGGTTATGACAGGGTTAGAGTGCAGGGGTAGGGTGGTGTGACAGCCCCCTGCAAGTCCTACGTGCCTCCCGACCAGCCGTATTAGGGGCTCTTCTAAAAAGGACTATGTGCTGCAAGAGCAGAAGGGGCATGTGGGGGCATCCCGGGCAGGCAGTCCACCCCTGTGCCCCGTCTGGCTTGAAGCAGGCTGAAAAAGTTGGTAAACATCTATTGCCATAAGCAAAAAAAACCCACTATATATATATCCCTATATATATATGTATACCCCTATATAGGCATATAGAGATATACATATATGTATAGTGTTTTGTTTTGTATATAGTGTTTGTATATATATAGGGCTAATCAGACAAGAATTTCTCTTTGCTCCAATGAGCTGAATTAGCAGTCGTGCAATTAAACAGTGCTCCATCTTTTCAAACCTCCTAAGTTCCTGAGAGATAAAAGCCGTCATTCCCGTTGTGGTTAGACAGCCGGGCTGGGGCAGAGGGCGGTTTCGGGTGCCCCGTGCCCAGGGAATTGCAGGGCAGGGGCAGCGGGGCTGCCGGGACGCGCTCCCTCGCTGCCAGCTCTCGTTCCCCTTGCACGAGCTGGGTGAGCAGGGTTTGCAGCGGTGGGGAGCGCGCGGCCCAGCCGTGCCGCGGGGGCGGGAACACGGAGCAGCGTCTCTTGGCCCCTGTGCAGTCCCCACGTATGAATCTCAAGGAGAAGTGGCCTTCTCATCTGCACGAGCCAGGCCCTGGGTAGTGCCTGGGCATTGTGTTGCTGCCTGCTTCTGCTAAGGTGTCAAAAGATATTTCTGAACAATTTCTAGCATATGAGTGGATTTCTGTGAGCGATAAGTTGTGTTCACTATAATGTCACTCATTATTCTGTTTGACTTCGCTGATGTCCTGAGGTTGATATGTTTAAGATTAATGAGGCATTAGCCCTCAATCAAGGAACTACTTAGGGATATCCATTTAACTTCAGTGGATTGTGTAGTTGTATTAATTAATACCATTTGACCTTTGTATTTGGGTGGAATGATGTAGAGCAATTTTTTTTTCTGTGAGCAGTGTCATAAAATTGATAGCTGGAATATTGCTGCTAGTATGGCCTGGCAATTAATGCATTGATAGCTGGAATATTACTCCTAGTACGGCCTGGCAGTTAATGCAAGGGAAATGCTGTGCCCGACATGCAGCACTGAGGAGATGTCCCTTTAGTGGTGCAACAGTTGCCACAGAAAATACTTTCTGTGATTGGGTAAATGCCTGAAAGTGCAAGCCTGTAAGTTAATTAAGTTAGAAAGGACCTTGTGTTGTATGTTCTAACCATTCAAATGGCACTATGTATATTTTAATAAGTGTACTGTAAAATCAGTTACTGACAATTAACAGAGATTAGTGGTTTGCTGGAGAGAAAAAAACAGATGGAGAAGAATGGAAGTACAAGCCCTTGGGGAACCTGGAAGGTGAGGGGCCATAACGGAGCTTTGTTGCTTTGTCCTGGAGAGTGGTAGAAGAAGGGCAGGAGGAGGTGTGCGGGCTTGGACGTTGGTTTACTTCATACCTTCCATGAAGAAAAGCTTTTGAGATGAATTCATTGCTTAATAGTTGATTGTCAGCATGGAATTTATATTAGCAATGTTATCTTTGTGGAAGGTTTCTCATCTATAAGTCATCTCTCAAGTTCTTCATCTTCTATAAGTTAGAGTCCAATACAAGAATGTAAAGCTGCTAATACAGAAGAGAGAAATGGGGAAAAGTATGGTACAAGAAAGGCTATAGAAACCAATGGAGAATGAGGGCAAGGATATTGTATTTAATGCGCTAAAAAGAAAAATCAAGAGAAGGGTGGGGGAAGGTGATTTTTTTTTCAGTGCTGTGCTGAATTATGTCTTGCTAGAAAATTTCCATAGATTCTTAATTTTAGCAGATAAATGCTAATTGTTACAAAATTCATTTTACTTTGGTATTCAGTCAAATGTGCCTTTCAAGGGTAGATTTAGTATCCTGATTGAAGATTTCCATTTTTTCTGTGTCTTAACACTGAAATTTAAGCATAATCACTACATGGCAGTATTAATTGGTCTGCTAATGACTAATTCACAGAAAACACCCACAGAATCATTTATTTTATACACCCTGAGCCATTTTATGTGCCTTCTCCAATGTTTTCTACTGAGTTAAATCAATGATTCTGTTGCTGAAGTTAAAATGAAGCTGACACCAAGTTTCCAGGGTGCTGCAGAAACCAATGGTCCTTGCGAAAGGTCTTTTTTTAACCTGCCATGGAGTTCCAAGATGTCACAGTTTTACTAACTGAACAAAATGTTTACACCATCCTGTCCACCTATTTACCAAATTCCACTAAATGGACATTTCCCAATACTGTTATGGAAGTACA
>NW_010586527.1:0-11456 GCF_000705375.1 Tinamus guttatus
GGGGGCTTTGAGTCATTTAAGGGGTCATTTGTTGACAGAAAGATGTAAAAACTGTAGTTATCTGTTCTATCAGCAGATTTCATTGCTCAATTTTGCTGCTCTTCTAGTCAAAAAACTCAAGCAGCATTTCTAAATTGCCATCATTCAGATAATCCCTTTCAGTGAAATAACACCTCCATAATTCAGAGCTACCTCCTAGCCAGTCTTGCAAAATTAGAATTAAACGTGGCCTGGATTGCGAGGATGTAGCTTGTGCTTCACAAAGCTGCATTTCATTCATCAGCAGTCCACATACCATATCCACGCAGGAGAATAAATTTATGCTCAGAATTTTGAATGAAATAGAATAGTATTAAGGCCCCAAGAAATCTTTTTTTTTCTCTCCTCAGATTACACATTTCCACCAGGGAGCAAACTTCCTAGTTTACTTGCAATTATTCAATCTTTTTGTTTAAGTATCTAAACAGAGAGGTATTCCTAGAATTTCAATTTGCTGAGTTTATGAAGTTAAATGATGAATATCTGAAAAGATGTCTGTTTTTTTTTTTTTTTTTTTTAGAAAGCAGAAAGAACAGCACACTGTAGCAACCTCAAAATCTGTTCTTTCCTTCTCTTGTCCATCTCTTGAGCTTCCCTGTTCCCAGTTCTTTGCTCATTACATTTCAAGCAATGCTTTTTTCAAATTTCTTTTTTCTTCTCCTAAAGAAAATATTCTGCAGTGCATCCATTCCTTTCTGTCCATCTGAAAAGCTTAAACATACGCATTTGCATTTCCCAATTTATGCCAGTTCCACATACAAATGTAGTGGCTCTGACCAAAAAGTGGCTTTGCATGAGTAAGTCCATCAAGACCTGATGAGCTGAAGGTTCATCTCTGCTAACACACCATACTCTTCTCCCGCTGCTGCAAATGTCAGCCTGTCAGCCTGGGCTCCCCTGTCTTCAATTCCAGTTCCTGCTGCTCAGTAGCCAAAGCATCGGTATCAAGCAAAGCATTCCAGAGTCTTCTCTGTAAACCTCTGGTTCCTGCAACACTAAAAGCTGATGAAAAAGAGCAATCATCCACTAAACAGCAGACCACCTACAAGGAGTGCTTCTTTGATTCTGAAATACAGGTTACTCACATACCTTTTCTCCTTCCATCTGGAATTCAAGAGTGTTAGGCACCCAAGAGCTTAAATTCAAGTGACTTTGAAAAGACTTCCACTCCTAAGGGTTTGAACAACTTTAAAACAAGAACTTCAGGAGGCCAATCATAGAGACATTTCTGAAAATATGATTCCACATTTGTTTTGTCTTTTTCAGAAGCCTCTTTGAAGATCGAACACTGAAAAGTGTTACATTGCCTATGCACTATCCCCGTGCAATAGGCAATCGCTTTTTTTTTCTCCCTGTGATGGATTCATGTTTCCTTATGGTTCATTTATATTTTTATCATTTTCTCAAACTTTACAATGAGATTCTTTCCTATGGTGATGCTGTTGTGTGCTTCTCATTTCATGCAAGTATGTCATTTACTCTACAAATCCATCAAAAAACAGATTTGTGAGGCAGTTGCCCTGCATGCCATGATATGTGAGGATGGAGAAAGGTGATGAGGCAAAAGGAAGACACACTTGGACTTCTCCACAGTTCTGAAAACTGCACAAAACCATTTGGATCTCCATGATCTTTAGTATTGTTAAATACATCATTTTCCATTATGAATTAAAATTATTTCTACACATTATGCTCCTGGGTGTCCCTGCTTGAGCAGCGGGGCTGGACTAGATGATTTCTAGAAGACCCTTCCAACCTCAACTATTCTGTGATTCTGTATTTTATTCTGTATTGTATTCTGTGATTCTGTACTTTAAGAGAGTTAAGCAGACATGTTTTAACACAACAAATTATTCAAATATTTGAAGTATTCTGTTGGATGAAAGCTATTTGTAAAAAAGTTTTCACAGTCTTATGAATTGAGAACTTAAAGTCAAATAACAAAAAATTCATTATTTGGAAAAAAATCTTTATTAAATACTTACAATACTCAACAGTAGAAAACTCAAGTGATGTATATGCAAATATAAAACGCCTTCAGAGTGTTATGGCACGAATCTCAGACATGAGACATGGTAGAACCAATTACACTTACACTGCATTTCAAAATATTTTAATCCATTATTTCTCAAAGATTTATTTAGAAAAAGGTACACTATCTCCTATCGCGGTTAAAAAAACAAAAACTTTTTCCCCCAAAGACCTTAATTTATGAAATCATTTGGATATCTCCAGTGTCTAATGCTTTGAAATAATCCATCAGTGTTATTGTCTTATTCACTGCTGTTCTCTTAAGTAGATATTCAGATTCAGGAAGGCTTTCATTAGTCAACGCTACTCCTTCATAAACTGCTTGTTCCACTCTGAAGTTTAGTTTTCCGCTGCTTTGGAAAAGAAACACTTTTAATAATGGTTCTACCTATACACTGACCAATACGGAACACAATCTCCAGGTTTATGACATTTACAATTAGTGCAAAAATTTTTTTAGAGCTCTGAAAGGTTATCTGAATTTTCAAGAAGAAATTGCATACTTTACTGTACAATCCTGAAAAAATAAAAAAATAAAATCTCATCTACTCTTGGCTTCTTAATTCCCATTAAAAAACAGTTGTTGTAAATATTAAGTGTTTTTGCTCTGAAAAGAATTTGACTTGACAGGAATATCTACATTAACTATCATTAAAGAAACATGCCTTGAATTTGTGTAAAATACATCTGAGTACAAAGTGAAACCACAGAGTTTCTACTCTAGTAGCATTTTCAAGTCATGGTATCACTAGATTAGTTTGCTATCTCCAAATTTAGTAGTGTAATCTGATTATGCAAGACATAAGACACAGGCCTGGGCAGTACAATCTCACAGTAAATTTAGAGAAGTATATGACAGTCTCTGAAAACACAGATTCAGTTAATAAGCATGATCCTGTTTTGGGACAGCTTAACATTTCTAAAAATGGCAGCATTGCTCTCAAAATGGCTGAGAACAGTAACATATGTTTACACAAGCTAGCGTTAAAAGTTTACTCAAGAGCTCCTCTGGCCCAATTCTGCACAATTCATTTATTTTAACAGAAAAAGCAACAAATCAAAAATATTCCAACTACAGATTCAGTGCAGAGTAACCTTCTCAGCAGTTCAGAGTAACCTGGATAAGATATGAATACTCAGCTACTTCCACCAGCCTGAGCCACGCAGCTTCCAACGACAAGGTGACCACTTCCCCTTCATTCAGCTCACAAGCCTGCATGCCAGGCACGTCGCAAACACTCTGAAGTGTAATTCCTATTCATTTTAACATACAAATGAATCCTTGAATTCTGAAAAACAGAATGCCTTTTTTTTTTTTAATGCAGTCTCTATGCAACTGGACATTACTATACAACATCCTCAGCAACTGTAGTATCAAAAATCTGGTAATAAACTTGATGCTTCATTCCATCTGTGACGTTATAGGACTTGATGAAACATTCCAGCCATGGCAAGTCATCTATAAACAAAACCAATTTATTTTTTAGTACATAATTTTAATTTTTATATGACAGAAGTAGAACATGAGGGAGATCTTAGCTGGGTAATCTGAACATTCACAGCAGTTAACTGGAAAAAAAATGAATTACTCATTTTGAAGTTAAAATTGAGAACTAGCATTCTAATTTGTATTTTATAATTTTCCTGCGCTATTTGAAATTATGTTCAATGACAATTAACTTTCCAAACAACCTCAAAACTTGGTACCAGTAGCTGTTTCACAATATAGCACACACAAGGACTTTCTAATAATAAAACTGGTCTCAATGACATGCTCATATACACAATATGTATATTGTGTAAATGCAACAAACCTGTTTGTACAGGTAACTTTTGTGTTAACTTAATCCTGAGCGCATTCCCCCATCTCATCTCTAAAAAGCTACATAAAATATCCACCTCAACAAGTAAGGCTTTTGAAAGGCTTTTGTCCTAAAAGTGTGTGCCCAATATTGAGCTATGAATGGCTAAAGTCATTAAATAGGTTACTGTGGATGTCAAAATATCCTGTCATTTATCAGATGGAGAAAATTTGCTCTAATTATTAAACAAACAAAAAGCTCTCAGATGTTCCCCCACAATGCTGTATTGTACAGTTTGGAATTGGAAGTGGAGAAGATTTGTATGCAGGCATACAAAAGTCAATATTAAATTTAAGTGATCCTGCATACCCATTGAACTAAACTGATGGTGAGAAACCCTCCCAGTCACTCCGTTATGGTGGCTGGAGGCTTCTGATCTTCAGAAGTGTTCATTATTTCAGAATGTCAATTTTTTTTTAAGGAATCTGTTGCCTGTCAAATACTGTCTCCATACAACTTTATCATCTTCTTTTAGCAAGCTTCATCCCATCTCTGTTTCATCCCTTAATGAAACTATGTATTTGTGGTGTCATAAATGTACTAAAACGTCACACACAGGGAGACAGAAGATTGGTACAAGAACATGGACTGAGAAGTGTATGTTTATTATGTGAAAATTTAATATTTGTGCACTTGTGCTATCCCAGGCTCAGGTGCAGTAATTCTGGGAAACTGCATTCTCCTTAGTCTTAGAGATAAGACAGGGATTAAAATACTCCTCCACTCTAAAAGAGGTGGTTCTGATTAAGCTGAATCCAACTAGGATCAAATCACCTGCAAATAAGCAAGGCAGAAACTGAGCTAGAATGAAGAATCACATCAAATTCTGCTCTTCAGTAAATTATCCCTGGGCTCCAACTGACTTCACTGAAAGCTCCATGTTGGGTGAATATAAGGGAGAGAGGAAAAATTGATAAACAAAGATTTATAATTTATTTTATGCATCATTTTCTGAAAATAGGATAAAAATCCTGGTATGGGTGGGTCAATGATAGCCATGTGCTATGAGATATTCCACTCCTGAAGCCAGAGCTGTGGCAGAGACATAATCCTGGAGGTGTGTGGCGTAGGCAGAGCTACCATAGCAGAAATACTGCAGGAAAACCTTTATGACTGGATTTAAATGGAAACTTTTTGCTCACTTTCCAAGGATGTTTCCTGTCACATGGGGTGCTCCAAAGCAGTATGTGCACTCAACAGAGGAATGTTACCCAAAGCATGGGGCATAAGCTGAATTCCCTTTCAGTTTTCACTAATGTGCTCTGAAGGGTCAGGACAGAGGTGTTCTAGTTAACCTTCACATGAATACAAATGACATGTTAGTGCCGGCCTAGACACAACTGCATTCGCACATCACTGCATGCTACGAGAGAATTTGCTGAACCATTAATTTTCTCAAAAGGGACTTTTACTACTACAGAAATGTATGAAAATTAATTAACCAGAACCCCCATACAGACTGATGCATTTTTTAGTTCTGAGTTTTACCATGCATAAGCTGAACTCTAAGACTTTGCACATGTACTATCAGACTGGAAGACCCAGAATTATGACAAACTAACCTAGTTTTCTTCCTGGAGGACAGAGTGTATTCATGGTCATCTGCATCTTCTGTTGAAGAAAATCGCTAGTTAAGATTTCAGAGGCAGGAATTTGGAAAAACTTTTCCTGGAAGAGAACAAAAAATGTCTGAGGTGGTAGAGGAAGAGTAAGAAATCACTAGCCAGAACACTGAATGCATATGCTCTTATCATTTAAGAAACCTAAATATATTTCAGATATTTAACAGAACAAATATCATTTTTAAAAAATCACAGAGATTAAAAAAAAAAAGTAACACCTGAATAAATTACTAATCTGTATTTCAGCATCCGTGAGTATTCAGGGGCTACAGTTAACCAAAAAGCACAGGATGCTACGAAAACATCTGCACATCCAGGTCTCTATATATCACTGGCAGATATTGCTCATAAACCTCCATATTCAGGCAATGCTATGGTGAAAGCGAGCTGGTCAGTCCTCCTCAGCAGTCCCTTACTGGAGTGACCAAAACACTTAAGGAACAATGTCATTCAATAACAAGGGATCACTGGAACCTTGTTTCATGCAAGTGCACTTGGTTTTTCTTTTTTCTTTTTTTTTTTGATAGTTTTAGAAACTATGGAGAAAGGCTTTGACTTTAAGATACACTTCTGAATGGAAGGGCAAAATAAAGACTAGAGTAAGGAAATGTTATATACACATTTCCAGTAGTTTAGTGTATATAATAAAAAGACTGGCAAAACTCCCTTTTTTTTTCCTTCAAATTTGTTAACTAAATTTTTTTTTATTTCCCAAAAGAAGGTCAGTCTCTCAATATTACTGCATTAAACAGCTAAATTATAGTCTTTGATGGCAATTTCTCCTTTTTGCTAAAAAAAAAAACAGTGTAGAATAATCTGCCTTTCATATAATTTAATGGATATGATCAAAAGTTAAAGGATAATCCAACAGCAAGAGACATGTAACTTTTTTTTTCTGACTTCTCAAATTGTTATTCACCCATTTCTAACTACGTAACTTTTCAATTTTTCCCTTCAGTGACTTCATAAAGAAATGAAACAAAAGAAACTGGGAGCATTCTTATAAAAGTGTGACCAGAAGCTAAAGTCACACTTCAAGGCACCCCAGTTCCTTCTGAGGTGGTGCTACGGACCTGAGCTTAGGCTTGGAAAGCACTGGCCTGTCTTTGAAGCACCACCAGCAGAAATGCTGGCAACTGACACTTCAAAAGACTTTTTTCTTTATTTTATTTTCCTTTTTCCTGCAGCTCAGCTAAAGACATGAGTAGTGTCTGATAGGAATGAGGGCTACTCTGAAATACAAATTTCTGAAATTCTGAATCAAGATTTAACATCTTTTCCCGCTCCTCTTTTTTTATGATTTAATTTTTTTGCATAAAAAGAGAAGGTACAGAAGAATAAAATGACTAGCTGAAGTAGGGATCACAGACTTGGTATTCCTTTGCTGCTTACACTCTGTGGTTTATTAAGAAAAAAAAGAAAAAGAAAAAAGAAAAACAAAGAGCAAAGGAAAACAAAAAAATGCAGTTGTATGTTTTCCGTTATTATTAAGTGGTAAAACTAAAACCAGGAAAAACAGTGTCTTCTTCTCCAAAGTCATTTAGTATAATGTCGTATAACGATGAAAATATGCACATATTACCATTACACAGTGACAGTGCAGAAAACAACAACAACAACAAAAATTGTTACTCTGCCCATTTTGGAGAAAATTTTAACTCTGAAGTCCCACTACACTGGTTTATTTCAACCTTGAATAGATGTATTACTCAATTTTATGTTCTGAGATTCTGATATTCCCAGCTGTAAATTGCTGGAACAAGAAAACAGAACAAATGCACTTATATCATGACATGACATAGTTGCAATATAATACTAGTTTATGTTATAATTCTATCATTTTTCTCACCTTGATTTTTCTTTGCAAGATGGTAAATGTACCAACTCAAAAGTTAGGATAACAATTGAAGTGTGTGTGTGTGAGTGTGTGTGTAAATAACCTAAAGGACATATCATATTTCTGCATCCAAAAATATATTTGAAGGAGCAAAAGAATGAAGCAAAGGGCATAGAATAAGGAAAAATAAAGAAGCAAAAGTAACAAAGTTATCTTTCCCACTGACATGAAGATCTTAATCCACACAAAACATTTGGTGTTGTGTATATTTGAACATGTATATGTATATATAAATAATAGTACTTTGCATTAATATAGCACTTTACAATCATTTAATCATCCTCAGTTTACCATGAAATATGACATTATTTCCCTTTGTAGTCAGGAAACTAAGAAATTAAGCCAGAGATCAACTTGTATGCTCAAGATCCATAATCATGCACTAAAATCTGCAACGGAATTAGGAAGGAGAGCAAACTCCTTAAGACTGATACTGTAAATGAATATTATTCACCCTTTACCCTCCGCTGGATACTTAAGTAGCATCCCGTGTAGTACCTTCTGTCAATTTCTTAGAGAAATCATTTTTGTGCGTAGATTGCTAAGCTAATAGAAAGTTTTTAAATAAGAGTAAAATGAAAAAAATAATAAAACTATGAGAAGTAGAAACAAATAGTATCTTTCTAGTTATCAGTAGTTTAGTGGTAAACTGGGAGAATGTCTGAAGGCGATTATGCAGGGGATTGCAGACTGTCCTAGGTCTAGTGCTTTTCATTAGCAACACGTCTGATCTAAAAATCAATAGGCTTACTATGGTGACAGACAAAACAAATCTTGGATCATTTTAAGGTACTGGAGGAAAGAATTGGGAGCTAATTCTGGAGAGGTATTAGCACAAAAAAGAATGTTTTTCACTAGACACGTGTATAAGATCCTGCATGCAAGCAAGCCTAATCAACTGCTTAAGTAAAGAATGAGGAAGAATTTCTTAAAACAAAGACTCTGAGAGATGAGGGGTTTATAAAAATTATGCAAGAGTAAGCAAAGAATTGAATCAACAACATACTGAGCTACAGACATGGAAGCATTGCATGGCAATACCTCAAGCGAGGGTACTGATTTAGCCCTTCATAGAAGATCTGGGATAGGATAGTTCACCTTAGGATAATCCAGAATGGTGAGAATGACGAGAGTTTATAAAACATTGTTCACGAAAGAAGAATTTTAAGTTGTTTACTCTTAAGCAGAGAAGAACACTATACCATGTGCAGTGACAGGCAAATCAGATGTTCTTTAGTGTCTCAGATAGTAGGAAAGGTCTTAAGTTGTTTCAGGGAAGATCGAGGATAAGGGTTGCAAAGTAACACAAACCTTTTGAATCAAAGACAAATACCTGTGTAACTATACATCCTGCTTAGGATGAGGGGAAGAGAGGCCCTTCTACCCTCAAAGGTCATATGAAACAAAAAGCATGATTTACTGATAACTCACAGGTTCTCATTTTAGGTAAGAGAGGTCATGAGATTTTGAACTAATACAGGAGTAACCCTGACAAAATCCGAAACACAGCATTCAGGCTGCATAACTTTGCATAGCAGCTAACAAAAAAGAAATTCAGCCATAGAAAAATATAAAAGCCTACAGAAACACAGAATGATCTATAAACTTCATTATTTTTTTTTGCTTTTACATTTTCATATGCTATACTCTTGTGTTTTATTGAAAAAAATCATAAAAATGACATTCTCTGCTTCTTCACCAAAAGACAGTACTAATAACATTGTAATAGTTACCTCTGCCCCTATAAAACACTGAAAGTAGTACGGAATGAATACTTCTGTAGGTATGTTTTTTATTCTAAAAATGAGTAAAACCTCAAATCCATGAAATTCAAATAGCTCCCCTTATCTAGTACACTTACATAATCAAAAAGGTATGCATTTAGTGCTCCTGTTCCATCAACTAGAGTAAACTTCATAATAAAAACATACTGGAGTGGCACAACACCTAAAACTGAAGGAAAAAAAAGCAATTGCTTCATATACAGAATATACAAAACAAACCATAACAACTGAAACTGACAATATCCCTCCTGTAATGGTAACTTTAAACCTTGTAATTAAAAGTATAAATTAATAGGTTAAGACAAGATATCAAAATGTGGTTCACATTTTGATTTGTGTTTAAATGCGTGCTGCAATTGGCCCACAAACCGTTATTTATTTATTTATTTTAAAGATGATGTGATGAAGATACAGATTTTTTTTTGTTTTGTTTTCTTTTTTTGATAAAAATCACAGAATGGAATCACAGATTGGAAGGGACCTCTAGAGATCATCTATTTTTCCTTAATATGTAAACTAGTACCAAAGTTTTGAGTTCCATCTTCCCTCCATCAATTGAACACACTAACTAAAGTAACACAAGGAACACACAAAGCAAAACATTTGCATAAGGCCTTTTATTCAAATATTACTTCTTTCAGATTCTTTGTAGTATGCTTTGTATAAGGCTTACAGAAGATAAAAGCCGAACTAGTGCTCGTGGTTAAATAAGATTTGCTTTACTCCACGTTTTAAATTGCGACTTCAAAAATTAAAACTTTTACTTCTGGTGCTGTATCCATCCAAATGGAACTATTTTGTATATACACTTATGAATCAAGGCACAAAAATATTTTGGGACATAAATCTGTTAGCTAACCTTGTGCTATTTCAGTTGGTTCCCATGATGGTCGTTGTTCTGCTGCAAGGGTACTTAGACTCTTGATAGTCTTTGGAGTTGAGCACTGCTTGCACCTAGCATTTAAAACAAAATACTGAGATTACCAAAAATCATTCAGATTTCTTAATGGGACTGAGCAATGCTATTTAAGAATTCAGAAGCTTTAGGCCACAAAAATCCTAATGTTGCTTATGAATCATCACTGAGAAGAGATGAATCATTTGGGGCTGGAACAGGCTACCTCAGTGAATAGAAAGGAAGAACAAATGTACATCAATACACGGCTAAATACAAGTCTGCTGACACTTCATTTAGCAGTACACATAACGCATCACTTTGTAGTATGCACTAGTATTAGTATGCACTAAAACACAGCAGAGTTAGTACAGAAATCTGGCTTTATCTACACTCAAACATATTTTAAGTACTAGTTACTAGAACTACCTCTTTTTTATCACTGGAGTATTTATGTACAGTTATAAACTTTATACATTGTTAGATAGTACGTAAATGCTGCAAGCAGATAAAAATAAACTTTATACATTGTTAGATAGTACGTAAATGCTGTAAGCAGATAAAAATATCCGAAGAGCCATTTTCAAAGTTGCTTTTACCTCCCCCATGAAAAAAACATTACAACACTACTATTCTTTTTCCAAAGTAAGCTTCTGCACCAGTATATCGTAGTTAGAGCTTAAAACAGACATGTATTGTCCTTTTGAGTTATAAGCAAAGCATGTCATACAAAAATCAGTAGTCCTAATTCTATTCACAAGTGAATAACTTGTGAAGTTAAAACTAACAAGCAAAGCTTTACTTTAGATTTTTATATCATTATATATTAAAAATTATTATATGTTAAAAATGTATGTAGATACAAAACTTCAAGGCAAATAATCATGTCATTTAAGTACCTATTTAGTCTATCTGATAGAATATACTAAACTAATAACACTAAATTTTAGGTAGAATATCACATAACAATTCCACATTAGAGATTCAAGCTCACTCTTAAAGCAAAAACAATTTTGATTTTAGCTCTACCACAAATCTTTAAAAAAAAAGAAAAAAAGAAAAAAACAAAAAAGCCTTTGCTAAATATGCAACTGGTAAAAGAAGTATGCAGGAGAAGGTTCTGAAATCTCAACATCCTTTCAGGTAGTTTTCTGAATTTTCCATCCTATAAAGAGCTATTCCACTCATGGAACATCATAGGGAGCACTGGCATTTACAATACAGCCATTCAAAGCAGGAATAATCTCTGAAGCCAAAGTGTGAGTAGCTGGAGAAATATATGTGTTATGAAAGCACAAGGTGAAATACACAGTCCTGGTAGAGATC
>NW_010586527.1:11490-50466 GCF_000705375.1 Tinamus guttatus
CCATATCTGTAAAGGTCAAGACAATATATGAAAAACAGATATACTTATCTGTAATTCATTTTCTCAGGACCATATAAGAAACTCTAGTGTTCAGCAAAATATGCAATATAGCGCTGCAGAGAAAAATTTACTACAGGACTGGAAGCAGTGCAATAAAGTGCAGTGCTTGAACTAATTAAAACTCTGGAGAGGGAGGACTCCATAGCTTACCTGAAGCAGACTAATATTTCTGAGTTTGGAAACTGTATGTTGCTGTGCTGTACTGGGAAAACGTACTGATGATAGCTCTCAAAGGCAGAAATTTCTAACATGGCACTGGACAGCACAGCACAGATGCCAGATATACATGGGCGTATCGTATTCCACAGCTCTGAAAATTCACAGGTCAGATTCTCCCTCTCCTCCTCCCTTTTAAAAATGTATTATTTATTTATCTTCTACAGTGACTGGCATCCACAAATAGGTTAGGCATTTTGAAGTGTGGATCTCAATAAATGTCAAATAGTAAGGAAAAATCTTTTTTTCAAAATCTCATTCTTCCTTCAAAACCCAAGTTTTTCTCAACTACGAATGAAGGAGAGAATGACATTTGGATTGATACTCTGAAATAATTTTGTGGGCCTCTATTTAAACATGAACCTGTGTAAAAAAGGACAGGTTTATATTTCAAATGAAGAAATGTTTCAAGTTAATTCTAAAGAACAAAAGAAAATGGAAACACAGGCTAAAAGCAAGAGATCTAGGCTATAAATAAATAAAAAATAAATCATAACCACACTTCCATATTTAATGCCCTAACCACAAACAGTAGGCAAGGCTGAAATAGGAGTGTTGTGTAATTAAATATGTAAAATGTATAAAGCAAGTGAAGAAGATAAAGCCTCACTGCAGTCCAGCAACAAGTATCTTTTGATATGACATTTCATGCCTGCTCCTACTACTGCTAATCATTCCATGTATTTTGCATTATAGAATTCTTGGAATAGTTATCTGTTTATTACTGTCATTTATTTTTGAAGTAAAGGATCTCTATCTACTATTGAAACTATAAATAAATACTTTTAACCTACCCATAATATTTTACACTCCCCTGTAAAAGGAAAGGAGCTGAAAGATCTAGTAATTTAAGATCATCTTCAGTGGATCTCACAGGAATAACACATTTAAATTTTCTTGAAAGCTTCCAGACTTCTTTTAGTGTTCCACCTATTAAAAACAGAAAAATGTTTTTTAAGCTGTATCCAAGAGTAAATTGAACACATTTCATTACTTGGCTACCTGAAAGATAATGTCAGGGCCTTCAGTAACAAAAATTTTGAAACTGAAAAAACAATCCTTCATTTTCTGACTCTTAACATCAGAATATATATAAAACCAAAGATGGCCAATTACTGCAGCACTTACTTTAAAATCTTTCAAATAGTTATAATTACCAAGTATATTTAATTAGCATTACCATGCTAATTAGTATTATTATGTTAATTAAATTAATATGTAATTATCACATTCAAGATGATTTTACTAGGTGTTTCCTTTCTTCAAAAAATAAAGAATACAGTGATTTTGCCCCGAAACACTTGTTATTCCAACCTTTAGGAAGCAAAAAACCTATTAATTTTTAACCAACACCTAGGAAAAAAATTCAGTATCATTAACAATAAATGAAGAACTATAAACATGATGTGAATTTGAGGCCATGTGAAGAACATGGTAGAAATATTAAGACTGGAACCATGGGATTTTCGAACTCTAATGACAGGGAAAAGCTCGTTAAATTTTATTATAGATAACTATAGATCTATAGTATGTTGCCATGTCTTCAACCTCTGTTGTATGGAATGCAGAACTGACTATACAATCTTTTTGACATTTTACCAGTTCAGTGGAAATGTAGTAAATTTAATAACAGGCGGAGAACAGTTTTTGGTTGAAAACAACATGACAAAAATAAATCATTTAATCATCTCATTAACAACAGATATTAGAAAAAAATGAGGAAACTGTTTTAAAATAAATATTTTATGACTGCACTGCTTACCACTAAGTAAGTTCTTTCAAAAACTTTAAGACAGTATGGCACTGGGCTGTAAAATATGTATTGTACTTATTCATTACTTGTCTTGGAGAAATAACCAGAGAAGAAAATGAAATCAATAAAGCTGCATTATCACTGGTGTTGTAAAAATCACAGTACTGTGAAATCTTTTTAATAAAGTTACCTTTTAATGATTAAAAAGAAAAAACAAACAAATGAAAAGGCATAGATGGTTGAAATGCATTCTCAAAAGGTCAGAAAACTAATGTCTTCCGAGTCCACTGACACTTTTAAACCCTCTCAAGCACATCTGAAATCTCATTTAAAGAACTGAAAAACAAAATCCAGGCCTTAGCTATAGCATTTCTAAAACACTTGCAAAATTTCAACATAGTCACAATACTAAGTCACAGCTGTAGAATGTATTCCTGCTCCCAATAGATCAGCACGAAGTATACAGAATTATCAGTAGTTAACTGTGATGTGAATCAGAGGGATTTTACATATAAAAAACAAATATATGCAATAAGCATTATTATACTTGTTAGCTGTGACATTCCCTTTTCTTCAGTACAAGTCCTCTGTAGAAACCTTCATCCCCTCATGTAGGGTCACCTAAAAATTCTGTCCTTTATCCAAGTCTTTCTTCCATTTCAACCCCACAGAATTTGGGCATTCAGGATGAATTTATTTATTCAGCATAATGAATATGGGGAAGAATATAGCTTGAGTTGTAAGCAGCGATTTGCTTGTATTAGCAAACAAAAAGTAGCATCTAGATCACATCACTCTAATAACTGTCATAATGCGTTGCCATTTGAGGGTTGTCTATATCCGGAAAAATGCTGGGAAGATTTTTAGGGAGACTTCACAATTTCCATCTTCAAGGGCTTAACAAATATATACAAATACTGCAAGGTTTGGAAAAGATTTGCAATCATTTTTCTGTAGAAAAAAAGCCAAAATACTGGTGTACTAAAGCCTCTTTCAGTATCTGTGATTGTTTCTTTTCCTTGTGGTCCAATACAGAGCACACACATCCTTATAAACAAATTGTTAGCTGATGGCAGTTAAAATATGAATTTTGTTTATTTTAGGAGAAAAGAGTAGACATACTAGTCCCTTTCTTTTGTCTTCACAAAGATAAGGTTATATTGAAAACTAATTTGGAATATGTCAGAAATATGGCAGCTATGAGAATCAGTCAAATAAAAAATATATAAAAAATCCCCAAAAAACAAACAAACAAAAAAACAGAAGAGATTTTGTCACTGACACTCATGCAAAGGACCAACTGATTGACTTTTGCTTATTCACAGCAATACTCGAGTACTACCAAAGACCTACCAAAGAATAGTGTTATTTGCAATTATTTACTAATCTTATTCTATTCAAAAACATTTCTTATTTGTAGCTTTACTTAAATTGCTTTGTTTAATGTTTGTTGGATATTTCTCTGCCTGAGGCAAACATAACATGGAAAAAAAAAAAAGTTGTAAGAAGGTTTATTTATCCGAAACAACACTGACATCCAGAGGCTGGCAAAGTTAATTGTATCTTACATTACCAAAAGCCTTCCAAATTTCCAAACTTTTCCTGTAAAAATATTAGAGCTCAATCAAATGAGACCTAAGAAAAAGAAAACAAAACCACCCAACACAGTAAGCACAGCTGGAAAAAAAAATACATACTCAGATCTGAGTTTCAACAGAACCAACAATAATCTTGCAGGTGACTTTCTGTTCACATAAAGTTCCAGCTAAGTTTTTCTTTCCTTTGAAGATGCCTTTATGATCATCATTGTTTGTACTGAACATAAATCAAAATGGACTCTGTGCCATAGAAAGTCGTATATTTGCAGTTATTTATTTTACCTTTTGTATTTTATTTACCTTACCTTCTATCATAAGCAAAGTATTTTCTGGCTCTTGAAGCATTTCATCATGCTTTACAAAATGAATAGCTATTTTCCTTTGTTTCTGATCTTGTGTAGTCCACAACACAGAATCATACCAGGATGTATTGTGTAATTCTGGGTTTGGGGCAGTAGCTGCAGATTCTTGTAAAATTAAGTTGAGGTCATCTCCATTTGGAACTTCCTTCCTGAAAACATTTCCAAAATGAGTAAGTAAATAACAACAGTTTTCCTAAGGCAGTCTACCAATCAAGAAGGCAAAATTCTGGATAAATACTAAAATAAGATCAAGAGAAATAAAACATACACAGGAAAAATTACTTTTATTTGCTATCTTTGCTGAACCAGTGTATGTATTGAGGGCTCTATATCTCCTATCCAGAAGTGCCATATAAATTAAAGACAATTCAGCTCCACGTTATCACACATGCTAAGTAATCTAATTTTACCTGGCAGCAGTACCAGCTTCATAGTTCATTCACACATATGTAAATCAATGAAAATTTATTGGATTTTAAACAGACCTTAAAAAGACCACAAAACTGCATAATACTTTACTAGATTGAATATACAAACCCATATAGTTCAAGTTTTAATTTCTAGGCAATTTTATTTTGCCTATTGTGAAGAACAAAAAAAAGAAGTAGGAGCAGAATAACTTCACACAGAGACCTTGAAGGGAAAACCTGCAACTCTGCATCACACAGTGTCTTTCCTGTCTGTGTAAAGTACAACAATAAAGCATCTCCAATTGTCTCCTTTATGGAGAAGCAGCACAGGCCACCCAAATCTTATGAATATTATCAAGAGCAGGCAAAAAGCCAGTAGCAGGCACATCAATTTTAAAAACTGAAGTATTTTAGATCATCTTCTCCTATGCAAGACAGCTTTGCAGGATTCAGGAGGGATATGAACTGTGACAAAAAACAGGATAATGGAAAAAAAAAAAGTTGAAGCTTGAGCTACTTTATAAAACACTAAAAGAAAGTAGGTGGTAAATTCTAAAGTGGATTTAAGGAGGAAATAACAATAATTCCTGAAGCATATTTTCAAGATCACTCAATCCTCAAAACAGCTACTTTTCCCAGGAAATAGGATAATTCCTGCCTATGAAAGCTGCCTCTGGCATTCTTCTGCTAGAATTGCAAAATTAGCATCCAAGAAGTCTTGCTGAAATTATATTTTCATTTCATGAATGCAATGCCATTCACATGACCTCTTCCCATCTGTGTTCCTGGATTACTACTATACATGCAAAAGCAATGGACCCAGCATAATAGGTCATCTTCCCATTTAACTCTTCCGGGCTCTAAAATCTGCCTGCGGAACCACCACACAGCAAGTAGCAGAGGCAAGAATGGAATTAATCTGTTTTGAATCAAAATAAGCACCACAGTTGTTACCTGCTCAGCGTGGGTAGCTGAATAAAATTAGCTCCATTTGTACTGATATTCTGCTATTTACAGAGGAGATTTCACTCAAAGCATAGGAGACCAAAATACACATATCTTTTATGAGGATACGTGAATCTTAATGCACAGGTATTAAAGGACTGAATTAAAAAACTTTGTTCAGCCAGGTTCTACAGCATATGCTAAAATAGGAAATAACTTTTCTTTCTCCCATGACAGAATACATAGCAGATAATTTTGGGGGGGCATCCTTCTATGTTCCCTTAATTCACTGAGCCCAGGCTGCAGTAGAGTTCCAGTGTATTTCACCAATGCCTTCCACATGATGACTAAAGCTGAGAAAAAGAGGAGCTGAATTTACAGAAAAGTGCTGCAAGTAGTCCCATCATTGAAGTAGGATGGTAGAATGACAACGAAATATGCTAATTGAAGCCTTACAAATTTTAAAACAACAGCAGACAGCAGACAGCAAAATGTGAAATAGGAAGAGACTGAAATTAAAAGAAATGATAAATCTGACAAGAGAGAAACATACAAAAAAGGCTATGAAAGTCAAGGAAAATTGCGAAGTTGGGATAAAGTTCTTTAAGGAACATGCAAACTTCTATCAATAGACTCTTCACCATACACAGTAGGCAAATAAGTTGAAAAAGAAACACAAGTGGCAGAGACAGTTCCTCATTATTTCCCTTTTGTATTCAATAGGAAAGTCCAGGTATGCGTGGTAGTAAAGTCACTTGCATTTTATGAAGATAATGAAGCAGCTTCTCATTGCATTAGTATCCAACAAAACATTATAATGACACATGTTATGGAAAAATACTTCTAAAGCAGCAAGCATTACAGTTTGCATCCAAGACCCTTAAGAGAAAGCTAGTGGGGACACTTTCTTATCTTAATGATATATCTAAGAAACCTTGATTATGTGAGAAATTCCCAAAGGCTAGAGGAATGTGAACTTGCCACAACATAAAAAAGGGCAGTTTACACCAGTAGCAACAAAATTGTTAATCTAACAACAGCCCTAAGCAAAATCAGTCAGAGGAAAAAAAAAAAAAAAAGGGAACTGGATTTTGATGATCATGAATAGCAGTATAATTCACATCACTCAATACTTTCATTGCAAATAGGCCATGTCAAACAAATTTACTTTCATTTTTAGATGAGATTACAGAGTTAATACAGAGCTAAACAGAGTTAATACAGAGTTAGTCACAGCAGATTTTTTTTTTTTTGGTAAGATTATTTGTCTGAGCAGTATATGATACAATGACAATACAGAATTACAGGAGAAATAACAATGATATATTGGAATGAATTGAGTAGGTCAGAAAAAAGACAGAACTATGAAGGTGACCAGTATTTCCCTGATATATTTGAATCAAGGTGAGATGCTTTCTCTGGAAGGTGCACTTTAGTCAAAGTTATTTTACTCCTTAATGAAGACCATAAATTGGGAGACCATAAGACCTGTTTGCATATTTAGAAAGGCATTACAGAAACATATGTTTACACAGAGTTTCAGTATGGAAATAAGAACAACAAAAGGTTTGAAAGCTCTGAAAAGAATCCTGAAAGCAGAACCCACTTCAGTGATGTCAAATTTTGCTACCTAATATCAGCACGCCTCAAACTTTTGCTTGAAATGAGACTACACGAAAAGGATGCAAATACACTGCA
Organism: Tinamus guttatus; assembly: GCF_000705375.1. Next base: position 18,533 of record NW_010586527.1, read on the forward strand.
AATCTAGACATTTTAAAACACACAGAATAATTTCTAAATTACTTATTGTGTAAAGCACTTACAAAGAATTGCATTTGGAACAATGAAGTTTAATAGACTGATGGAGCTTCTGGGGTTTGAAAGTTCTCAGCTTTGCTCTAATGCGGTACTGTTGAGGAGCAGTGCTATTCAGAATCGTCCTCAGTCCTGTGTTATTCAAATCCTGATGATCTGTTAATACTGTAGAACAAAAAAGACCCCACATACCCTATTAAAATACATGGAATTTGAGGAACAGACATTACAGGCACACATGTGCTCTAGTCCCCTGTTTCTCTTCAGCCCTTGAACAATTTGCCTTAAAACCTACAATTATCACAACGCCCTGATTTCACTATGAGGTGAGATTCATTAATATAGATAGTCCCTTTTTTTTTCCTCAGGAAGCATATCCGAGTGTACAGCTGAGAAGAGCAAGATGATCAGGAGGTCACAGTCAAAGATACATCACGATCCTATGCCTAAATGCTACACTCAGCTGGTAAGTCTTGATACAGACCAAGTATGAAAATAATAAAGAAACTGCTCTTACAAAACTAACCTGTTTAGTTTAGTTACAACCTACATTTTGGTAACTCAGCTAGTAGCTGCCATGCAATTTAAGTTGCTACCAAGATAGATTTGCAAGCTACGGGTAATATGAAAAGGTCACTTAAAATATTTGAACCATTTCTGTTTGCTCTTCTGAAACGGGCTGCAATATCAGGTATTAAATGAACAAAAGATAATCCTGAAGGTTATATACAGTTGCAGCCTTAATTTCATCAATACACGTTACTTCAGCCTTTTAGAGAAACCACAACAGGCTGTAGGAACATTGTGTACTTGAGAGTATGGGAATTTAACATTCAGAATAAACAAAAGCAGAATATATAAAGATATTTTATTCCTTAAAAATATTGAATGAAAACAATTCAATATTCATAAACTTAGAATCATAGATGATAAAATAGATCTTACTTAAGACTTCAATCTTTTTGTGTTCGTGACTCAAAAACTTTCTGGTTCTTTAATAAAAATAAATAAAACTTATCTTAAGATCAATGCTTCTTACCTGTTACAGATAATTGCTGACATCTCTGTAAGTGTGATTGAAAATCTAAAAATCAAGAATTTTCTAATTATTTTACTTCCTTATCATGCAGACACAAAAAAATGCATATATGTACAACAAGAAGTTATGCAAAAGACAGTAAAAATCCTAATGACATATGAAAATAATGTAACAAAAGAAAAGAAAGCAAACAGGACACTTAAATATGTTAAAAGCTCACATATTTGAGGAAAAATTACTGTATATATTATGCGGCATTACCATTCAAACTGAACACTTATTCAAGGTTGCTGTTCATCTAAACTGCACTCATTCTCATTAACCTTCTTGGTAAATAAGGTAAATGCATTACTCAAGGTTATCTACTGAGTCTTTCAGGATAACAAATATCAGTTGTAAGTACCTTAATTTATATAAAATGATACGTATCATAGGTTTAAGTTTGATTTCGCAGAACTGTACCCAGAACAGATTAGTGCAACTATCCACTCAAAAATGTGTGTGGTGGATTTTTCAGAACCTAATCAATTTTCTTATCCCTAAATATTTTTTTGTTTATTTTGTACATCTTGTAGTCCAGATAGATTTCATAGAGAGACGTCTCAGGGATAAAATGCCATATATCTCAGTATATAAGAGTTCTCTGAAGGAAGAGCTTTCTGTTAATTACCAGGACACTTGTTCTTTTCATTAGCAGAAGTTGTGGACATTAACTATCAGAATAATTAATTATTTAATTAATTAGCTTTTGCTCTCATTAAAAGGTCACAAGTTATACTAATTTCTTCAACGAAGAATTGAATTTAAAAGAAAGTCTGGATCCCTTCTCTTTGTCTGTACTCATTCTAGTATCTTGTCATGGCAGTACAAGCTGCGAGCTGTCAGGATCTCCTAAATACTTGTTTTTCTATGGCATTCTATTTCCTATAAAAAGAACCTGTTGTGTGAGATAGTAATTTAAAATGTATTTTGTGTGTTAATCCAAAATTTAGTCTAAGTATCTTCCTTCAGACAACATTTAAAACAAGACAAAACAGAACAGCAACAAAACAAGAAGTACAAGGGTTTTGAAAATCATGTAACCTGAAAACATGAATTTTAGCCTACAAAAAGGCAGGGTTTTGACTAATGGGAGATTTATGAATTAGCTTCCACAATATAAAAGAAATAACATGGTATAAACAGAAAAAAGAACTGAATCTCAAACTACATTTCTTCAAAGCAGAGGCGCAGATCATTATTTTGTTCTATTCTCATCACTTACCATAGAAAATTGGTAGTTTTCTCTCGAGTAGGCTTTCTTAAGCCAGAATTTTATCAACAGTATTTTTTTTTAACTGAAGCCTTCTTAATCAGCAACACAAAACAATAAACAGTCCTCAAGTGTTTCCTCACTTTTTATCACTGTTATCCCAGTGCCTAAAAGGACATGTTTCGGACTCCCATTATGTTATATTCTATGCAGAGCAGAAAGACAATAAGTTTAGCATCTAGAAGATATAATACACCTAAAGATCTTGTAACTGAGCTTCTTAAATATCATTGGAGGAGTTTTTTTGTGCCAAAAAAGGGACTAAGGTTGATACAGCATTTATCCTGTAAACTGTCCGTGAATTACTACTTTTCCATTGTATTGAACCTTGCAGCTCTGCCACTGTAATGTCTACACCCAACAGCTGAGAAGGGATCTTCAGCAAGCAGCTGTATAGTGTTTTCGGTGCCTGTGGCTGAGGAATCTTCCTTTAGACACAGGGAATATCTCACTGTGCTGTGATCTAATAGAGTATGATTAAGAACAATGTTTGTGGTTAAAATTTTATTCACTGCCTTTTATGGAAATGTTTTTATCTGTAAGAAAGAATTCTACCATGAAACAGAAGGACAGGATAATCCCAGATTTCTGTCTAATAATCCATACGAATTCTGAAATGCTTTACGTGGGAGAATGACATTACACATCATCTTTAGAGAAGCAATAAACATAGACTTATCTTGGCTATATTTAAATACATGTTAGAAGAAAGAACAAATAGATTTTCAATTGCTCTTACCTGCAACATTGCAAAAAATGCCATCTAATTCCACTGAAGACATGCTATCCAAATTCTGACTGCCTGCCAGATCCACAGATTCCAAGAATCTAAAAATAAATGAATGGATGAATATTTCATAAAACTTGTGAAATCCCTCTCACTACCTCCACCTCCAACATCCTGCTTACTAATACACAAGTATAATGTTCAGACAAAACAGAATCTCCAGCAGAGATATAAAATTCAATTGAGTCAAAAGTTGCAGGCACCTGTTATAATGATACAAGTGAGACACTGATTTCCAAATCACTTCTGGAACTTTAAACTCAATATAGTGCCAAAAGACATCTGTAATGGTGGAAAATAAAATTTCTGATAAAAAATGATTTTGGTCATTAAGCAATTCCTTAAACACGCAACTCATTTCAATAAAGTATTTAAATTTCATGCTTCATTTCAAAGAAGTTTTAAGTCTCACCAATTCTAAATAAGACATTTGTACATATTTAAAACATGCTAAATTCTTTGCTCAACTGAAACTTTAAATAAACTTTATAAAAGAATAATCTTTAAAAGATTATAAAGATTGTATGTCACTATAAAACAGTTAGGTGATGCAGTCAGGCCTTATTATTAGAAAATTCAAACAACAATATTAATCTCTGCTGTATTTTCCATTTGAAAATGGAAAAATGATTTTTTACCTTACTAGTACTAATCACACATCCTTTCCCAAATTTCTGGTTTTTATATACATTTATAAATCTTAAGTCTACATTTGTAATATTAGCCTGAAGTTTTCTGGGATAATTTAGAAAATAGATTTAGAACTTACTCTTTTAGTTCTCTAACATCCGAGTTATTTTCTGGCAAGACTCCTATTCCTCGACCATAACAGGTGCCTCCATGAAGATGGAATTCTACATGTGATACATCGTGGTTGTCAGAACTTGCTTGCTTCGTATGAATACTGTAAATTCTCAGAAAACTTCCAATCTTAAACATGGTGGTGGGAAAAAAGAAAGTAAAAAAAAAAAAAAAAAAAGACTTGATAACACAGTGTCAGCTATTTCCTTGGAAAATCCTAAGCATCCTAAACCTCCCTCCCAGTTTTCACACAATGGCAAAGTCATTGAGGGACCTTCAGAGATCACCTTGCCCAAGGCCTCTCCTCAAAGCAGGGACAACTAGGAAAGGTTGCCCAGGCACATGTCCATGCAGGCTTTGAATATCTCAAGGATGGAGACTTCACAGCCTCTCTGGACAACCTGCCCGTTTTGCTTCATCCAATCCCATGGAAAAATGGGACAGTGGGAAAAGCTACTGTCAGAACCAGGACAAGCACCACAAACGCCTCAAGACAACTTAAGAAGACAGATCAAGAAAGCCAGAAAATTCTTCTCCTGAGGGCATAGTTTGTCTTCCCTGTTCCCCATATGACCCTCCAGAGACTGCTGTGCTGTGGTTTGTCCATGCATGGCAGCACTAAGTAGCTGATCTCATGATACATCTTATCTGTATTTATGTATACACAGAAATGCATGTATACACAGAAATGCAAGATGTGTGTGCATCTTACACACATTTTTAACTCTACCTTAACTTACACTCACAGATAAACTTACAGATAACACTCACAGATAACTTACACAACAGATAAACTATTTTGCAGCACCATAACAAAAAGACAACAGTGTTCAGAGTTTCAGTAATAGAATGAGGAACAGAATTAAGTTCTGCTCTCTGAAACTGTTCTGTCAAATTACACCAACAAACTTGCACAGGTAGCTGCTAAGAAATTATGAAGTGGTGAGAAGAGGTGAATAGGTACTTTAATATTGCTCATATTAAAAACTACCAAACTATACTACAGAGATGTAATTAATATCAGCATTGCAAAACATTGAAAAAGTCAAGCAGATTGTGTATGTGAGCAGAATGACAAATATGACTATGCAACATGGACTGCAATTTCCAAATATTCCTTCGGGAGGCAGCATTGCTTATTGTTAACAATAGCCAGCAAAAGTTATAGGTGCTAAAAACGTTATGGCATTTTTGATCAGTTTATTGAATGGCTGGAGGAAAAAAAGCACAGCTCTTTAGAGTAATTCTATTTATGAATTACCCATGCAACTCATTTAGGGCAAGTTCATTTAAAATGAAATTAAAATAATAAACACATGATTTCCGGCAAAATCAGTTCCTATTTTCAGTTGAATTCAAGTATGACTTTTTTAAAAAACAGATATTAAGGTTAAAAGATAAAACTAAAGAAAATCACATCTACAGCTTCCAGTAACTAGTTAGAGCTAAATAAGTTTTCAGAATAGCAAATTCTCATAATTACTTCAAATCAAATGTGGGTTGTGTCAAAATTTGTTTAAGCCACAAATAAAATATTGAAGGTCATTTGTTATTGGCAGTTTCAGGAGATACCCATGACAATAGTTTATCTATAGAAACCATGTAAGCAAATCAACCTATACCAATTCTTCTCGCTTTATAACTGTATGGTATTTAAAGCAGCTTCTTCATTTTATCATATGAACAGTCTAATTTGAGTAAACCATGCACAATTTCTTGCAAGTGACAGAAAGCATTTGGCCGTAATCCTTTTATCCAAGGAATAAAAGAAAATCCCAAATTAATTTCATCAATAGGATTGGGGATTTTTTTTTTCGTCTTTTTGATGATTGTAAAGACAGTGTGGGAAAAATACAATAAACGTGATAACAACACTACCTAGGTCTGAAAAATAAAAAGCTCCACACTGTAACTATGCAACTTATGTAACAAGCAGGTTGGAAATGTGACTTAGACATTAACAACTGAGCAAAAACTTTAGTCCAAAGCACTGCCAAAAAGCATAGAAAAGACACAGGAGAAACACAGTGGAAATCATTTATATTCTGTATCTAAAGATATATATAACAAGGTGTAAACACTCTGAAACTAATGATTTGAACTTCTATGAGTGCTAAAGGTTAACTACTCTTACTGTGCTAACTAAAAATACATCGTAATACAAAATAATCCATGATAACCACAAGGGGAACTCACAATGCCACATATACAATGTATGACTGTCCAAAAAGGAAATCTCATAACTTGAGTTCAAATCTCCCCTCTTGATCACCGACAGTCATCATGACACTTATTACCTAACAAAATTCCCCCAGGTAGAGAAACCCATGTCACCCAATCTCAAGTTACAGGGCAAGGCGAATCCCGAGAACTGCTGGGAAAGCTGGACTAAGGAAGAGACCTAAGGATAAACAAGCAGGTTCACTTTGTTCCTGGAACAAAGGGAAATTGCACCAAAGAAATAGGTCACAGAAAGTCTACTTTCAGTATCAAATGAAATGAAGCTTTAATATTACTGCTATAACATTACTATTGTTTAATATTAATATAGTGTCAAACACTATAAATACTAGCTGACGGGGGAAATGGGGAAATCAGCTGGCTGGGATAAAATGCTCATACATTCAGTGCCTTTTGGATAGACAACTCAAACAAGGAATTTTTAACAAAACCTTGCAGAAATATTCCTGACACTGCTCTACAATTTGACATAAATTGACTGTAATAAACTATGCATTATCTCTAGACTGTGCACTGTTTACTTGGTTTCTTTGGCTAAGCATGGTCATATAGACACAATTTTAAAATAAAAGCAAAAATTTCTGTTTTCTCAATCTGCACATCTTGATACGAAGGCTGTGTAAAGCAGATTGTTTCTACACTAAAACATAATTTCAGAGCTGCAACTGTTACTGCAAATGGTACAAAACAACACTGAGAAGTGTAACCTAACATTTTATCAGCAATTTACATAGAAATAAAGTTCTAAAGTACTTTCAAAAACAGAAAGGATGTCTCAAAGAATAATGAACTTTATTGTTTCTGAAACAATAAACTGGCAAAAAACACCAGTACAGTTTCTACTGACACTGTTCCTATGCCTGCACTCAGGGAGATATTCTGTCCATATGTTAAACTCCCTCCAGTTTTATGCTTAGGCAAAAATGATTCTTTAATCTTTGTATAATACTTTATTTAGTTCAGGGTCTTGTTAAATGAATTAATAATTAGTTTCAACTAATATATATATATATATATATATTTACCATAAGACATAATTTTGACTAGTAGTTAAAAATAAAGCTTTTCTTAAAACTTTCAAACTTTTAAAATAGCCCTTAAAGTTTTATTTTTTATCTTTAGATTATTATGTGAAGCAAAAAATAAAATGAATTCCATAAATTTCAACCTGAAACTTAATAAATCTTTCTTGAGTTTAGTTGCTAGCTTATCAGAATTTTTTATTCTATAATTCCACTAAAATACAATCCATCCACTATAGCAACAACTGAAAAGTAGTGTTTAAAAATATTCCAACAAACTTTTTGTTCAGAATGATCAATCCTGATGTAACTTTGACCATAGTGGAAGCAAAAAAAAAAAAAAGAACTTGTGTTGTTCAGAAGGTCAAAATCGGTTTCTTAGGCATCATGGCATCAGAGCTTACATAATACAGCATCTAGCAAAGGCATGTGTATAATAGAAGAAAGGATAAATGGCAAGTTAAAAAACAAAGAGAATAGATGAGTATGTAACATTCATTAAACAATTTTTCCTTCATTTTCAAAATATATTGCTTCACTCAAACATTATCCTTTATTTAAATCAACAGACGAAACTAGTTAGTAAGATAATAATTGTGTGAGAAGCTGCAAGCAATGAAAGACTTCTATGAGTACATTTTGTTGTGAATTTTTACACAAATGACAGCTATTTTATTATCTGGTATTTACTTAGGAATTTAAATTTATCAAATTGATTTTATGTCTGCTGTTAGTCCCAAACTAACTACAAATAAAGTATCAGTTGTCTATGCTTTCTGGTAAAGACACGATCTTAAAAACCGCACTTGCATACAGAAGGCAGGCCATAAATGGAAAGTTAAGATATTTTTGCTAAATTGCTCTACTCAGAAGCAAGATGGCAGTATTGTTGAAGATCAAACGTTTAATTTTGTTCTTCTTTTATCTATGTAAGCATAATCAACATTACTGACCCACTAAATGAGGATATGCATTTCAAAATGTAGAAGTTTGTAGAACAGATCATTCATTAACTTCAGACTTGCAGGCATTTAAGAGGACTATAAGCTCAACACCACTTTATATCATTTCAAAGAATAATTTTTAAGCAACAACATACATTTTCTGAGAGCATTATGTTCACAGGATTATGCATGATCTTACAAAGCCAGGAAGAGCTGCCTAATTGGATTTTTTTTTTCTTGTCAATTTCAGGGTAATGAGACTGTTTCAAACACGTTGAAGGAATTCTACATTCAAGGAAAAAGCAGGAGGAAGAGAGTAAAAAGATAAAAGTAACATCTGAAGTCATTTAACAGCAGAACAAAATTGTTACTTTTCCGAAACGAGTTCTAAATAGAAAGTAGGCCACAGAATACTAACAATACCAGAATTACCTTAAGTGATTTTGCCAGTTGTACATGGTTATCATAGACGAGAATGTCCACTGTCAGATTCCGCAGCTGATGAAGCAGACCTCTCTCTCCTTCCAGGTCTCTTGATTCCACAGGTACCTTCCACGTTGGGTAGGGGCATTTTGTGCCATCCCACACCTGCAATGAAAATAAACCACTCCAAAATGTTCAAAAGTCTTCAGATTGAAGACTTTTTACACATCTGTTGCTTGACTAAAAATTGCTAGAAACAAAGTATCTTGCTTAGGATCTGAATTCTAGGTTCCTTAAAGTACTCACATAGATTTTAAGGCACATTTTTTTTAATTCTTTACAGGGTATAAAATAATCTCTGTGCAGAATTTTATCAGTTGTCAACAACCAATCAGTTGTCAAGAATTTACTAATATTTAGAAGAATCAGCCCTATCAAAACATCAACTGCTTCTCCTGTGGATATAATTAAGGAGACTTCATTGCATGCAGAACTTCATACATTAAATATCTGAACCCCAGCTGAAGACTTTAAACACTTTGGCTGTAGTATGTGGAGACTGAGTACACAGCATACACTCCATTAACTACTCATGATTTCCTGCTTCTCTCTAGATTCCTGGTTATGTGAATCATTCCACAAAAGGAAAATATCACATATACTTAGTGATTAGATTCTGCAAAGTGGTTGCTTTGAGCTAAATTGCTGAGAGATACCTAAGTAGTGAAATATTAACAGATTTATTTCTTAGCTACCAAAGTTTTGTGGAAAACTAAGATTGCCAAGAGACAAAAAAAATAACAGATGCAGTACTTTGATGTGCGTAAACAGATTTTTGGGGTGCAAACTTTTAGTTATAACTACAAAATAATGATTCGGAGAACTGGCATCAAAACAGAAAAACAAAAGTTCAAAAGATAGTCATTTGAGACTAAGACTTAAAAGCTGCATTTCACAGAAATTCATGAATGCTGGCCCAGCATAAGCTAATTTTAGATAATTGATGCTACCAAAGTATTTTATTTCATGAGTTCAGCACTGCAAAGGAAAAAAACACTAGCAAAGGTTAGCTTTTTAAGGGGGTTCTACCTTTTTGTGTCATCAGGATAAGCTGAACTGCTGTGGATCAAAGGGCCCACGGTAAAAGCAGCAGTGAAGACGTGTAAATACACTGAGAATAACTCATGGTTGAAATACTCAGGCTTTTTAAAAACTGTGGCAGAGTGTACCACTTCATTATCTAGACCCTTCACAATACACTCGTATTTGGGAAAGTTAGTTTGATGTTATAGACCTTTTTCCCTGTCAACAGTTTTCCCTTTTAACTCTGATTTGGCTTATTACCTTCTGATTCTGTAATGCAGCATACTTTAAAAAACACCTTTGAATGAGAGGCTGACCATTACCTAAATTCCAGGCCTTTCCAGAACTAAGAGAAACAGATTTATTCCACTGGCTATATGCTATGAAATCACTATATTTGATGGAAAGAAGAATTGTAAGTTTGTCGAGTTCTCATTATTTTCCAACTAGCTTTACTTGGGACAATTTGATAGTTCTATATTTGAAATACCATTTTTTTGAGGAATTAATGTGTTTGAAGCCAGGGCATCTTTTGAAGAAATGTATAAGCCAAGAAGTTCTCCTCTAAAGAGGAAAAAATAAAATCATTAGAAAAATAGCTGATTTTCTTTTTCACCTGCAAAAACACGAGCACAGATAAAGTTCATTACCTCAAAAACTTACTGGCTTCCTTTGATGCAAATTACAGAAGGAAAAACCACAGGAACTAATGAGCAATTTACTGTCCACAAAGTTATAAGGTTTATAAAGGGTCTCATCTGACATCCACTTCACAAGAGGCAGTTTAAATTGAAATATTTGTAACAACTACAGAGCATATCACAGGATGACACTTAATGTTTCTTTGTATCGTACAAACATCATTCTGCATGAAAAGAATCTCTGCTACTCTACTAAAGGAATAATGCAGTGAGTGTGTTCCTTCCTAACATGGCAGCACAAAATGCAGGAGTTCTTGTACCAATGTAGTAGTACCAAGGAATAAATAAGACATGAAATGGAAGAAAAAATGCTATTCCTCACTAAGGTGTTAATCAATTACATAAATAATAACTAATTGAGGCTGCATAAAGTTCATCATAAAGATAATATACTAAATCCATTCATTTGTTTTCCGGTGAGGGCTAGCTGCATTAAGCTATTTACTATGGACACAGCTTAACAAAAAAAAAAAGCACTAAGTTGTTGTTGATCAGAAAAGAAGGTTAAAAATATCAATACTTTTCAGCCTTAAGCCCTGCAAAATTTATTGACAAACATTTGTGAAACAATATTCCATAACAATGCCATCTTACAAAACCTCTCTAAAGAAATAAGTTAAATGGACAATTTTAAAGAAAACAAGGATTTCTATTTTGTTTCCATAAGTAAACTTTGACCGTTTTATCTTACTCACTTAACATCCAAATATTTCTCTACAGTATTATTATAAATTAAATTATAATGTAATCAATTAATATGTTTGTTAGTCTACCTTTAGAAGAAAAGAAGATCCATCCACTCTTGCTTTCCCTACTGGAGGCTCGAGGAACTACAGGTGCGCCCACGGTACCGTCAAACGTCAAGGATGCAAATCCCCCACTGGTAATTCCCTGCATCTGTCCATTGTATTCCCTGATCTGTAATAAAACACAAGGAAAAATATAAATCGCTGCACTGCATCAAAATACACACAGGTTTCAGTTTTACCACATTCAAAAAGAATGGCCCGTTGATAATTTTCGTTCCTGGTACTATGAGGAGAAAAGAGTTAAATGAGAGTAAAACACACACAAAAAAAGAAAATTCACATAATGAAGATGAAGCAGATAAACAAAAAATGTAGCATAACACCAATGATTTCTGAAGAGGCTGACTAATATTAACCTGCAAATACATAGCACTAGTAGAAAGTATTCACCAATCTCAAAATATAAAACTGGAGAACGCAGCATTATTTTTTTTACACACGGGGAAACTGAGGCACCAGCAAAATTATTTTTTAAGGGTCACACAGCAGAACATTAGCAAAGCAAAGGAATTATGGGTTTTTGTTCCCGCATCTCGTGATAGACCGTAATTATCATAGAACTAGGGAATAAAATATTAATTCTAGGAGATTTTTTTTTTCCTGTATCACAAATAGGGTGATTGGATTCAGGAGCTTTCTTCTCCTGAATTATGAATAGAGCTTGCAGTATTACTTTTATATCTACTGCACGACAGATCCTTTGCATCCTGCTATTTGGCAGTGTATCTGCAACCACACGAAACAGTGTGCAGCTCTGAGGTGTTCCTGCAAGGATCACGTAGTCTCTTCTTGTTCCCTAGGACACCCACACGAGTTATGAACCAGAAATCTCAGACCTCGATTTAACCAGCTATTTATATGCATCCCTTTTTAATTAAAATTTGCTTTCCCAAAAAAGTTATGAACCAGAAATCTCAGACCTTGATTTTTTAATTAAAATTTGCTTTCCCAAAATGAAGAAGACTTCTGAATAAGCCATTTATGAGAAAAGCTGGTTTAGGTTTCCCAGGGGTCAGTTTTAAAATCATTAAAAATCTTACTGATTAAAAAGTAGAGAAGCCAAAAGATGTAACAAAGAAGTTCTAAATAGCAACATTTGAAAAGACATTACAAACATTATCCCTACAGCGTATAACACTGATAAAAAAAGAAAAAAAAAACCACACTTCTCCCACGTGAATCTGAGTGAATTCATAAGCAAAGCAGTTCAAGCTTGGTAATAAGAAGCCCTTTAGTCTCTCTTACTAATGCATAGGTCTTGCCTAGAGGCATACACGTCCTAAGGATCATCTCTAGGATACCCTTTCATGTACTTAAGAATTCTCCAGACCCAACTAATGGATTATACCAGTTCATCACGTAGTTTTTCCTCAACTGTAACTTGTCAAACTTTACACTTTTAACCTTTTGATTTAAACTCTGAAAATACATTTAAACTGAGAAATTACAACTAAAGCCAGTGGAAAAATCAGGAAAGTACACAGTTTTTCATAACCAAATATTTTGATTAAGAATTATTCACAATTTGGAAAAGAATGTTGCAGTGCAAGTGTAAGACAATATCAGACATAAATGCAAAGCTTTATCTTAGAGCTGCTGTCACTGTCAATATATTCCATGGTTTTGCAAAATAAGTAACAACCAGAGGAGAGCCCTCTTTTATCAATTTTATTTATTCACCTGAATCAAAAGCTACTTGAAGCATATTTTAAGTATCTTGTCTCACCCATCAACGTGTTTAATTCTAATTGTATCTATTTGTGCATGAATTTAATTTCTTCACTAATGTATCTAATTACTCATCAAAATATTTTGACTTCTCATTAAAAATCCTGTTCTAGACCTCCAACAAAGATATTTATGATGGCTCCTAACTTTCCAGGAAGACAGCTCAAGAAACTACTTTGTCTCCCCAGGCTTCCACTTCACCACAGATGATTTCCTCCGCTTTCCAAGGCCTTGATGCCGTATTTGCAATATTCTTAAGGCTGTGTTTGAACATACTGTCCTTACGACATCTCCTAGTGCCTTCTTTTAATGGATTTGATATCACCCTGAACATAGGAAAAGGCAGTTGTAAAATAACAAAGAAAATAAAATATGTAAGGCGGCAAACCATTAAGGCCATGGTGAGAAAATTAACCAGCAATTCTGAAGCACAAAGAAGTTTCCTCAGAGTGAGTAGAGAGGCGGATGAGTGGCCTCAAAGGTAAGCAGAATGCAACAACATTCTTTAGCAATCCACAGAATAGAAAAAGGGGATGTAGAATGGATTTCAAAGGAAAATATTTCATAAGTAGGAAAGAGACTTGTATCTAAAGCCCACAGAACAGAAGATGCTCAAAAAAACCTCCTGGCTTGTACAAATCATTGCTACGGTGACAAGGAATCCCTGAATTCTTGGGCAAATGTTGTTCTATTACAGCACTCTAAGATCGCAAATCAAATTAAGCAATGATACTGTAAATTACTTATATTTTCACACTTAAATGATTTGCAAATTGAATTAAGTTTAGGAAAAAGGCTAACACGAGACTTCTGTGTAATATGAGAATTCCCCCAGTGGTTTTTGTGTGATTACCAGTTTGTTATTACTTATCATTATTATTATTATTGGCAGAGTAAAAATTCCATAGAGAAATTATTTTTGATATGAGTGGGAACAATAAAAAATGTTTTCCAAACACCAACAGCTTTTGAGACAAAAAAAAGAGTAGCTATCATGCATTTTGTTTGCAATGAGTAGTAGGTTCCAACACAGCCAGTCTGTGGGAGCCTTTGGCTAAGCTTTCTCAAAATAAAAAACTGAAGGTGGATTGTCACCTCAAACTCAATTGAAAGCCTTCTATTGCTTTCAGTTGGAGAGAACTCTTTCCTGAATACACTCATTTGAAAGACACTGATCTTGAAATGCTCTATAAATAGATTTACATTAACTTAATACACTTGAACTCTATTTTAGTGAAGCCAGTGTTATACAGCTCGCTCGTTGGAAGAGGGAAGGGTGATAGTGAGTAAAGTAGGAAGGGGAAATAACAGTATCTCCAAGGTATTTGTCAATCAAAACTGATTGTTAAATTGTAAAAGCAAGTGCAATACAAAGGACTATTACAAAATCATTGGAATCACAGATCACCTTAGAATATTTGAAATGCTTTGCAAAGGCAACATATAATAGACAGAGATTTAATGGATAAAAACCTATTCAGATCAGATCCATTTAACAAATATAGTGCACATACAGAGAAGGCATGATTTAAACAAAAAAAATCCTGACCACAAGAACCAATATTGTTTGAAATACATTGTCTAAACTTGTATTCCGGTTTAGGTATACATTCAGCCCTCACTATAACATATATTTTACTTTAGCAGTGATGAAAACATACACAATCCCCATTCTTGGGGATTCATGGTTGCCAATAAAATAATAGAAAAAAATAAGTTAAATGTTCACATTTTGCTACCCATTGTCCTCTTAACTGCAGAATTCTAGTACACATGAGATGCCAGTGAAGAGGAAAGAAAGGGTGCAAGATTGCCTGTGGGCAACACATCTCCAGAACTACACTTTCTGCAGTGAACAACTTATTCCACTCAGTTAAACGCTTGTATACAGATGTATGGCACTGTGTGACCCAAATAGGGTGCAGCTGACAAAGAAGCAAGATCTCAAGATCTTAAACAAAAAGGCAGTGCTGGAACAGGGATGGAAATTCCACAACCTCTCCGAGCAATCTGTTTCAGCAATCTAGTACTTTCCTAGTGAAGAACCACCTGTGGAAACACTCCTTTAGCCATACTAAAAGCCACCCTCACAAGAGCTATAAAGCTTCCCAGAATAAATTACAAATTACTATATATTTTGACTGTATTTTATGTTTTAAAAGATTCAGAGGAAATGGGGAAAAATGCCCACACGTGGATTATATTTCAAGTGAAAATCTATATAAAAACATAGACAGGAACTTGGGATAAATCCACAAAGAAAATAAAAAGTCCTAAGTGTCACAAACTTATTTGTTCATATAAATGATGGCTATTAACAAGCTTTCTTCATAGCAGATGAATAAAAATTTTACCTGGAGCAGAGGAACAAGGCACAAAGGTATGTCTTTCAATCCTCTCAAAATGCTCACCACTTTAGACACAGGTTTACAGGCAGATCACTACATTTTAACTAGAAAAGTGGTCTAGAATAGTTGGAGCAGACTTGATAGTTAAAAAAAAAACACAAGGGTCTTTCATTGTCAAGGCAAAATTTAGTTCACTTGACCAAATATTTAGCTTATTTCATGGGGTTGTTCCCATCTTATTTTTGGCAGCACAACTATCCAACACCAACACATAATGCAAAGGCACCTAAGAGGCCCTGGTCCATTAAAACATGGGTCCAAACCTGCCTGCATTGAGCCATACAGCATCCAAAACTTGGAGGCAACTCATTGTAAATACTGCTTGCCATTTGAGCACTGATGGATTACACACACAGGTTGCTTTCTCCTATTAAATGCTACTGCTTTATCAGTGCTTCTGGCAATCTAAACAAGCAACAAAACAGGAGCAGGCTGAAAAGGTAAAAAGGTCTTGGTAAATAAAGATGGTTTTAAGTCTCAGACCAGCTAAATAAATCCCAACAGAATTTTCCTAACGTCCTTTATGGTAGGAAGGGCTTGATAATATAATTCTTCTATGGCTCTTTCTATTAAATGGACATGCTCCCTTGTATTCTCCAAGAAAAATCCAGGTCCTAGATCGATTATGTTCTGTGTATCTTGGACACTGTAGCCACGAAATGAAATAGGTATTTCCCAAGCACCACATTTAAGAATATGATAGGTAATTTCATCAGTATTTTTATGCACTGTTCCACCATTGAGGACACTCTTCTGAATTTTATTGGAAACTGCATGGGGCTAAGAAGAATTCAAAAATTCAGGATTATGACAATTGGATTTTTTTCTTACTGAAACTCTCCAGACCTGGGAGCATCAAAACAACTTTAATCCAACATTTTTCAAAACTAATTGGAAAAGCTATATCTTTAAAGTCAAAGATTAGCTCAAATTTATGCAACAAGATACATTTTGAATGTATATAAATAATCTTTCCTTTGCAAAAAAGACACATGAAGAATATATTTTTCGGGAATATGTAGATCTACAGGTAAGAAGTAAGTATTTCTTTCATTTGCAGAGGAAACTTCAGTCCTGCAACAAATCTCCTAGGTTGTGAGCCTTTTGTGAGGAAAGGCCCGAAGAAGGTGAAAATTAACTCCTAGGCTAGTGAAAACACATAACCAAAGCTGAACACGGACTCATTTTTATTCCCCTTCCCTTACCACCCAAACAGGCAGTAGGTGTGGGGAAACAAACAAAAACTCTCAGAACAGAAAAAGCAAGCACGCAAAAAAGAAGACTGGGAGGCAGCAGCTATGCAGCAGCAACAGAAAATCAGTCGTGAGCATGAGTCAGATGAGAAAGCAGGAAACATTTGCTTTCTCTTCTGACATTCAGAGGGAGGGAGGAGATGGGAGAGGACAGGGGGAAAAAAAAGTAGGAAAAAAGGAGATGAACACTGAAGATAAATTCTCTCTGAAAAACAAAACCAAAACAGAAATTGCAAAATGATTTGCATAGTCCATAGTGGAACATGCAAATGAAAAAAGCACTACAACAGAAACAAAAAAAATGAAGGTTTCTTGAAATTGTTACTAATTACTAACTTAGCTTTTACTGCTCAGAAATACTAGACAACTGAACCCAAGCCTTAAAACATACAGCATTCTTAACCTTTAATACCTTAATATCAGTTTAAAGGTTTTGTTAGTTGTCACAGATGCTATGTTTATGAAAACAGTCTCCTGCCTCTCCAAAAAAACCCAGATACTCATGGGATGTTTTCTTACATTTTGCAAGTTTTGTTTTCTCAATCTAAGCATGCTGTACCACAGTCCACATGAGTTTGGTAATATGACATCTTGATGAGATCTTCCCATATTTGGATGTTAATATTGCAATCATAATATACACATAACTCCATCAGTACGATTACAGAGGTGGTAATAGAGTAGACAAGCAGTTTAGAATAACTCACTAAACAATTTGTGTTGCAATATAAATTACACCATTTTGAACATTATAACAACAAGAATGAATTACAAATAATACCTGCAGGCACCCTCTTATAAAAGTGATAGCAAAATGAAAGTAAAATCTTTACAAAGATATGAAATACACATTTAGCTATTATGAGTTCCTGAGAACTGCTGTTCTCAAAGCATGAGTATCAGAAATTTTTGCTCTAACGGAATACAAAGGTGAAAATGAAGTGTTGCATGTTTCCTTTAACAGTTCGCATGAACATACAAAAACTATTTTTGTTGACATACATACAAAAAATATATGTTCAAATTAGCCAAAATAATTTACCCCTTGATAATCATTAAAAAAGAAGGGTGGTGGACCTTTCATATATTCTTCTTAATCAAAAACAGCAATACAGGCATTTACAAGAAAAAAAAAATGTTAGCTTTCCTGTGCTAAAAGTATTACAAGTGTTTAGTAAAAAATTTTATTTGCTTCCTCTCTTCTGAGCAAGAATCTGAAAACAGAATCCAAACATGGCTGTAAACAACATATTTTTCAATATCCTTTTCAGCGGATTCTCATCCAACTTTCACCAATTTCTAAATTTTGAGAATATTTACTCCGAATCCACACACAGTATGGCAGCTTTCCCAAGACTTAATGGAAAACTCAAGATTTAGTGGAAAAATTTTATCTTTCCGGAGCTCTACCTTCTCTCACGTGTTTATATTCACTCAGTATGCTCTATGGAGCTTCTTTGTTATCCTTATCAATCGGGCAGCTAGGGCCCAGGAATAAAACTGAGCAAATAGATATTTTTTCTCCTGCACTTCTCAGCAGTTTCTATTTTTCAACAAGTATCAAGGGAGAGGAAGCAACCCTAATGGAACAAAACAGGACAAGGCTAAGGTACAAACACACCGATAAAAGAAAACCCTGCAGCTGAACACAGAAATCAGAAGGGAATTGTTCCTGGAAGTAATGGCAACATTGGCCTTAAGACTGGGGATAAAAACCTAGTGGGACAAATGCTATTAAGTACTACTAGGTTGCAGAGAGTGATGCTCAAGGAGAGAGACGGGATAGGGCTAGTAGTTATAGTAAAAAAAGAGAATGTGATTGATCCTTGATTGAAAAAAGAGGATGTGATTGATGCAAAGCCCCACACAATTAATATTCAGATTTCCAAGTATCAATCCTCTTTGAAAAGCCAAATAATTTTGAAACTCACATAAAAAAACATATTTTATTTTTGTCAACTGACTCTGGCTATAGAGAAAACCACCACCTACGTCACGGATATAAGAAATTTTTGCTCAAAGGATAAATATCCTTGTATAGGGAATCTGAACATGATAGCATGAAAGTATTTTGTTTTCTTCCTGCTGCCTTTTTTTTGTGTTTGCTATTCTAAAGAGCCATTAAGTTGCTCCAAACTACAAAGTTAGAACTTCAAAATTACAAGTAAGCATTCCAAAGTTAGTAGGTGCCACAGTTATGTCCATGCTTGCAGACATCGCCTGTGTAAACACATTTCAGCTCAGGCTGCATCTATACTATGGTATAGATGCTTCATTACCCTGTTTTTCCACAGGACATTTTCCTATTCAGTGGCTGCCTCAATATGGGCCGTGGTGATGAATCAGAGCCGCGTAATGAAGCAGCCACCACTGGTAAGTGTCCTGCCTTATTCCAGCAACTGCAGCCTATCTATTGAAGAAATCAAAGCACAAAAGAAGAGGAGGACAATAATATGAAGATTAGTATAATAGAAAGCTAGAGAATTGAGCCTTTGATCTTTGTAATTGCTATGGAAATTGTGTTACAATGAAGAGGTCACACAAGCAAAGCCTACCAAAGCAAAGAGAGGTCACTCATTTGCTCCTCACCTTTCAAGAATTCAACCTGAACTACACAGGGACCAACTTGCAGGAGCACTAGAGCACTCACACCTGCATTTGATGTTAATGAATACTACACGTTGAAAGTGTGGAGTGCTCTATGAGACTGTGTATTCTGGACACAAGCTACAATAAAGCACATCCTAAGTAGCGACTGTTCGGACAGTGAGCACAAACTGAAACACAGGAAATTGAAATTCCACTTGAACGCAAAATACGTATTGTGAGGGTGGCTGAACACTGGAACAGGTTGCCCAGGGAGGCTGTGAGTCTCCATCCTTGGATCAAAATCTGACTGCACATGGTCCTGGACAACCTGTTCTCGCAAACTCTGCTTGAACAGTGGTGCTGGACAAGGTCTTCAGAGGTCCCCCCCCAACCCAGCTATTCTGTGACTGTATTGGACAGCACAGAGAAGAAAATTCTGAACAAGTTGAACACCTAATCCTTTATTTTAACATCATTTCTCTCCAATTCCTTAAGAGTAAAAATGGAAATCAAGTAATAATTCACTACAATGGAAGTTAGGATATAAATTCTCATTTGTGAATCACTTAGAGGTAATAATGAATATGAAGGAAAAGCCAAAGAAAAAAATTAACATTTTGTCATTGTGACAGGGGTTTGAATAATACAAGGGAGGTAGAATAAAAGTCAACATAACAATAAAGATAAAATACTGCAGATTTGGTCAGTACCAGCAAGATTCCTCTTCTTGCTCTTTAATAGCTTAAATATTATGCATTAAATATTATGTATTAAGAGCTTCCATACTGAACCAGAGAAGAGAAGAGAAGCTCCATGAAAACGCCACTCTCTAATGCAGTACACGCACATGTACATTTCCCTGAGTTGTTTTTTTGGTTTTAACCTGCCCTTCTCACTTCTCAGGAAGCCCACCACAGACATGGAATTTTTAAATTCTTCTATTTTTATCACTTTCTACAACTGTTGGTTTTTTTGCAAGAATTGCAGATATATTGTAAAAAATAAGATATACTTTAAAATATGTATTTTGATTTCAGAAGAAACACATTTCTGCCTCCACTGAACTTCAGAAAACCAGGATATCTGTGCAACACCTGTCCTACTGGATTTAGAGAGAATCTGAAATGTATCATAAGATTTCCTCATTCAAAGTCAAATCAATGAACTTCCAAAATTGGCAACAATTGGTTCTGGTTGGCTACAGGGTCTAAATCTAGTCCAATTTTACTGTAATTACATATTAAGAGGCCTGAAAGGAAATTTTATATTCACCTTGAATAGGTTAGCTAGTTTCTCCTCTCAACTGTAAATACCTATAGTATACGTATAGCACCAATATTATACATTAAAAAAAAGATTCTCAGAACAAAAGACTATTTCTGTATCTCAAATTCTTTCTTAGTAATTTCAATAGGATAAATTTCCATTGCTGGAATCTTAGCACTTTTTAGTTAGTTGCACACTCCTTTTCTCTCCTAACATAGACTATCAAAACTGACATGCTCTCTGTTATTGATCTTTACCCCTCTCATCAGCATTTCACATAGTCCTAAATCTCCCAGAACTCTCAAGAGTATTTACTTCAACCTTTTTTATTGCAATTATTATTATTTTTAATAGTACTCACCTTTATTCTATGAAATCGAACAATATCTCCAATTTTGTAAATTTTTGGAAGGGAATCCAGATTTCCACTAAAAAGAGTGCAGGTTAACTTTGCATTTGATGGATCCACAAGTGTTACAACTGAGCAGTAATCTAAAAAATATAAAAGTGTTTGAATTAGGAATAGGCACTATGGAGTGATTAATACCCAGGTATTAATGTTTTTCTGCTATGATCAGCGTAACTCTTCCAGAAATCTATTTAGTTACAATAGCATAATGACAGAAGCATGGCCATTTGTACAAATCATTAGTAGATATAGCTGAAAATAAAAGGAAATGAAAGCACGAGCATGTGACTGAAGAACACACAAACTTTACTCTTTTGTGACGTGCATACTATTGTTCGAGTTTCTATAAAATGGGAAGGATAGGTAAATGTCCAGTTATATAATTCTTGAGATTTTTATCTGCCCTGTCTTCTGAAAAGACAGTGAGCTCTGCAAACTCTAAAAACAAATGAAGGAATTAACTACTTATCTTTCACTTCACCAAAATGTACAAGATAGAAGCTTCAAGGATGAAGCCGCAAAGTAGTACTTAGAAGGTATAGTAAGAATATGAAATGTGCCTTTTTAAAGTTAAAGTTTGGTAACAAAGTTTCAATTTAATCTGTAACCTAGAAGATCAAACTCAAAACAAGCACACAGTTATGACAAAGCAAAATGGCCCAGAATACAGTATATACCATTGTATTTTAAAATTCAGGTTATAGAATTACATGTGTTCAAATATTTTACAAGCATAAAAGGGAATGATAGTGCAAAGTGATGGTGTGGGTAGACTAAGAACAGACCTGTCTAAGAACTTCTCAAATAACCAGCATCAACCTGGCTATACATTTAAAACACTTTAACATCTGCATATCTGCTCATAGTTACTTTTAAACAAGAAGACAGAGTGCTTTTCAGATGGATATTTATTATGCTGATTCTTATGAAAACTTAAAAGTTTGGCATTTTAAACAGATTTGCAGTATTTCTGTGAAGAGGGTATTTTTCCCCCCCTCACAATTACTTGTACATGTGTCAGTAATGATATATTCTAATCTATGGTACTTGGGCATGGTTAAATGTCATTCTTTTGCACATTACTGCAAAAGACTTCAGAAAGGTATCAGATGTTCACCTAATCTGCTGCTCTGTGCTTAGACAAACAGACATGAAGATAGTGGCTGACCAGAAATTGCAAGGATCTCCTGACATAGTATAAACAGCGGTGGCTTTATCCCGCTGGTTATGGATTCAAATTTAAAAAACCTAGCAGCACAATGATGTTATCCAAGTGAGCAATAAAGAGTAAAAGGGAACCCAGGCAGTCCTTAGATTCATGTTCCTGTGAAGATGCAGGATAATACACTGCAACGCATGGCCAGCTCCCAACTTGGAAACCTAAGATGGAATAACAGCAAACACGTGATGCTGGGATTATCTAACCTGCTCAGCAGGTTTCACAGCTATGCAGGTGCCTATGAAAAAGGGGGAAAAAGTCAACACCGGCCCCTCCGTTTTCTGCACAATTAGCACAGTTAAAAAGGCTAATATTCACCCTAGACAAAATAGCATGAAATATTCTGTTTGCTGTATAATCAGGGAGACCCTCCTACACAATATATAGGTTGCCTTTTTCACTGATTATAGATTTTCCTCCTCAACTATGACCTCAAAACATCACTTTGATAATAAAGCTAATTAAAATAAAGCTCTTCAAGGAGAAGCATAAAGGCTGATTTATTATTAAAGAAATTCTCATCCAGCAAGTCTTTTTGAAGGTTAAAAATGAAAAGTCACCAAGACTTCCTTTTTTAGCTGCAATATGAAAATTGCTTTCTGTTCTCCAAAGCACCATTAGAGTTCTGTGATTGAATTCACTATTCAGCACAGACAAAAAGCATCCAACTATAAACAGCACTGCTGAATTTAAGTAACTTCCCAATGTTACAAGAAACTATAATATATGTTATTGCTCAAACATTTTATTCTTTTTACAGTACACTCAGTTTTTCAGTTTACAAAGATAAAATAAGTTTTTTAAAAAATATGAAAATTTACATATTAAGAATAATTATCCTTTACTAGATAAATTTGCTTCATTGATGATTTTCATAAGGAAGAAAAATATTACAGTTGTTTATTTTTACTTGTAAAATTTATCTTAAAAATATCACAACAGCTGCACAACTGAACATATTTACATACTATAAAATAAAGTTATTACATTTTTAGTCATATTTTGTCTTGTTCAATATAAAACTTCAAGATTAATAACTCTACATTAACCACTAAAGGTTATCTTAAACAATTCCTCTAATTTCTTCAACATGACTTAGTGTAAATTGCAATGGAGCTTTATTATAGAGATTAAAAATAGCTAGTACTTCCAAGGTAAGTCCTTAATGAAAGGAGCCAAGATACATAAAACATACATACATACAACCTGCTAAAGCACATAAAAGTCTTTATTTTACCTGCATATTGTACAATACTCAGATCCAGAATATTCAATAAAGAAAATGAATGTAGATATGTATTAAAAGTAAAACTACTGTCAAGCGTTTGCTAGTAGAATTTTCCTAAACAAATGGTTACACTCATTCTTATATAGTAGCAATAAATTAGGACTTCCATGATTTATTACTTGCCTGCTAAATATATAATATGTACGTTTATTTTATGAACAAAACAATTTTAGAACTTGTAAGATCTTGTAGTTTAGATCTTGTAAGTATACTTGTGTTTTTTTTCCATAGAGTCTAACATTCAGTTCGGTAAACTTTAAGTTAGCAGAATTACCTTTCTAATAACTGAAATTATCTTATTTTGAAGTTAAGGAGGTATCTTGTAAGTATACTTGTGTTTTTTTCCACAGAGTCTAACACTCAGTTCAGTAAACTTTAAGTTCGCAGAATTACCTTTCTAGTACTGAAATTATCTTATTTTGAAGTTAAGAATTAGGCATTCTTCTCTGTGGCAGACAGACTTTCCAATTCCTTCTTGGAAGTATACTATCAGCTGATTAAAAACTTTTATCCCCTTGAAAGCCTAGGACTTACATGGGCAGCTGCACTTGTTAACGGATTAAGAGGTGTCAGACTCAGACATGTAGATTCTAATGCTTACAATGAACCTAATTTTCTTCAAGTAGTCCTACTAATCCTGACAGATACTTTAATTGAGAAACACTTATTCTAGGAACAAAAAGTGAGTTAGAGCACAGAGCACAACTGTTCCACTAACTTACTTTATATTAAGACATTAAGTAACACCAGGTAATATTTTATATTTACTAACATTGAAATTTTCACTGAAAAACTGTTATTCATATAAGTTTTCCAACACACTGATTTCAGATCCCTAGTTCTGGGGAATGAAAATCTAGACAAATTCATTGATATCGAATTTATTCAAGAAACTGGTACACACAAGGAAGACTGTAAAAATGAATAGTCATTAAAATAACAAATTCCTTCTTTGTTCAATTAAAAGTACCATCAGGAAAAAATATTTAATATTTCACAGTAAATTTATAAAAATAATGCAAAATACTTTAATTTGCCCTAAATCAAATAACAAATACTACAGGATAATCTAAGGCAGCAGGGATTGCATCCGTCTTTGTGTTTGCCAAACGCTTAGAAAAATGGTGCAGTCTTCTAGCAAAACTAGCACAATCCCAATCACAGACAAAATTAATGATTCCGTAGCTGAACAGCTGCTCTAAGAAACAAACACGCTGGTACCACATTTACAACATACTGTAACAAGATTCATTGTTACAGTCTCAAGGTAGAGTTATTACACAGCAACAGAATCCCTTCCCACAAGGGACAGGGCAGAACTCCTGTACTTTCAAGTCCTTTCCCCTGTTTGATATTGATGGGATTAGTTTGATAAATACTTTCTTCTTCATCTGCAGTCTCCACTAGTGGGTCTAAACTGAATTAAATGCCCTTTCCTGTCATTATTCTGTTCCCTGGATGGTAGCTAAGAACTGTGATCAACATCACCGGAATTTTTGTAGTCCTTGTTTTAAACAAAGTAAACAACAATAGGAGTTCTGTTTGAGAGAAAGAGTTTTTAAGTCTTCTTTTGGATAAAATACATACCAGTTCCTTTGCTTACATAAGGAGGCTTGAAGAATTTCACAATTCCATACAAGTTCACTACTGTTCCATCTTTAAGATGATTCAGAGGCGTATACACATATTTTGGTGCAACAGACTGGAAAGACATGATAAAATTTTTAGACAGAAAGCAATTTATTCAAACGAACTTTCATCTAAAATTTGGTCCAGCCATCCACCATCAGACAGGTTTTAAACTTTATTATTACTACTCAATGTGTCTAACTTTTTCTTTCAGGTGTACTAGGTAAGATAAAATCTCTAACTGAGCACTCTAACTGCTCTGAGGATTAATAGACAGATATGTATACATTTCCCCTGCCACAGACAATGAAGATCTAAGACATATTTGATTTCCATTTCTTTCGGTAATTACTTTCTTGCTATAAACTAACCAGCCAATTCAACTTGGGCTGAGCATTCCAGTTTAGGTGAATAAAAGTCATGAATATGTCATGAAAAGTCATGAATAAAGAATGCTGGAAAGTAATTTTTACTTATTGATTTAACATCCAAAGGGCTTTTAAAAGTTGTAGCAGCACATAGATAAATGATTTCTCAGCAGTGTCATTAAACAGAATCTCACATCCATTGTACAAGTCTTCCCATTAAAATAGCACATTTAGAGCACTAAAGAAATTAACTCAACTTAAGGTTACATGATATGCCGATTAACTTCTTTAAAAGAACATCAATTTCCCAAACTCACTGGTTTTCAACTACTATAAGAGGGAAAAAATAGAAAACTTCCATAAACTGACATAAAGCCAAGCTGTATCACCTCCTGTTCTGAATCTTTAAACTTATGGTAAAAAATAATAATGCCCATGTCCTTAATATGCTGTTTCCCTTAGATTTTTAATTTAGGCAAGTCAAGTGATGTTCCAAATGGTACATGTGAAGACCAGGACAGGAAGCCTGATTACAAGTGAGAGCAAGATACACTTCCATTTTTAAACACAATGAGTATATATTTTCATAAGGATTGAAGCTACCTCTCTAGTTTATATTTCCTAAAACAGAACGCAGCCTATCTTCAAATCTAGATGGAAGTTATACTGCACTATTCTCCTGGCATATTATTTGCAAAACTAAAAGCTAAATAAATGACAACTGGCATGAGCGTAGAAAAGGAAAATAAACAGGACAGAAAAAGAACTCCATATTATTATTTGGAAGCTTTAAAAGTCTTATGTGGTTCAAAGATATGTAGAAGATCAACTCACCACAGATGCTGTTTCTGAAGCAGAACTTGTGCTCCTTTTAGTATAAATCTGAGCAGGAAAAATGAAATACAAACTCACTGAATACAAAATTGAAGACAGTACAAATGTAAAAAGATTGAACGTAGATATTACAGAGACTTCACTTTTCAATAGTTCTACCCGAAAGACCAAAACATAGACTGAATACTTTTGCCATCTGAATCAACTTTGACACTACAAAGGCTAAAATTTTATCCTATGGAAAAAAATATCTATTTCCAGTATATTTGGGTAACAGTTACCTTAAAAAACGTACACATTTTATAAATCATACATGTTTTTGGTTGAATGTAAGTCAGTAAATTAGTAAAGTCAGTATGAAAACTGACGTCAAAAATTCAAAGTGATATTAGTGACTTGCTTAAGAGAGAAGGTAAACAGTTTTAGATTTTGTCCATTCCAATGCTTAGAACAGGCCAAGCTAACTTCACAACAGAATGGCATTAACTCCCTTCCAAGAGTTCCTGGGTCTGGCTAGAGCGTTGCTGGCCCTAAGAGCTTATCTGCAGGGTAAGAGCTTTTTCAGAATCAGCGGCGGTGACTGGACCAATGACTTACCCCAACACGAGCCCACCCTAGAATGAGAAACCTGGGCCTCTGCTGCCCTCCAGATGCAAGAGCCTGTTCCACTATCATCCCCATACTAATACAGGTTTCCAAACAGATGAAAATAGTCTAGATCCATCAATATTCAAACCTGTGTAATTTCTGGTAAGTCCTGTAACTCTTAAAAAAGTATTGTTTACATTTAAGAAAGCGTGGCAAATGCTTCTTGAAGGTAAAGACCTGACAGTCACAACAAACAGATGCTGTGCTGATGTTTTACCAGGGACAAACAGAAGCAGCAGGAGAACAGGGTAAATACCACTACCGTATCTCAGAAGACAGAAGCATTTAAAATCAATAGTATTTATATGAGAACAGTACTAAAGAATATATATTTTCTTCAGAAAATATGGGGTATATCTCACTTTAAAAATTAGGAATTTGGGAATCCATCTATTTTAAAGGGCAAACCATAATGATATGAATTACAAACTGATCATCCTGAGAAAACTAAAAAATAATAGACTTGAGGCCACTCTTGCACCCTCACCCTGTCTGCACTGCTGTTGTGTTATGCACAAAATGACTAAAACAAGTCTAACGGGCTACCAACTGCTATCTAAGGCAACTGCTATCTAACTTTCTGCATTCAACATACAGAAATTTACCTGGGA
The DNA here is from genome assembly GCF_000705375.1 of Tinamus guttatus. The sequence goes on from NW_010586527.1 coordinate 45,999, forward strand.
GGCCAGGGAAATAATCCAGGTCTGGTACCACCCTGCAGCACTTCAATATTATATGCTTTAGTATAATGCATTTCTCCTCAGTTACAGGCAGGCCTCTCTCTTGATTTGTCATCTACTGCAGAATATTATTTTTGAGGGTGGTCTATTCTCCACAGAGTATTATGAGGGAGGATCTTCTCCTCCCTCATCCAGGCCTGGCAAGGTCTTAGGACGACTCCCATGCCTACAACCACCTCAAGATAGAGATAACATAAATGGTACTTTCAGCTACATCACTCTGACAAAATGGATGAAGACAGGCACAACAGGATTGTACACACACACAAAGTAGTTTTCTTATGAATATACTACAGTTAATCCGAAATGCTTCAAATTCTACTGTATTCTATTGTTTTTGTTTGTAGAGCAAAAGATCAATGATATTTGAAAAAAAAAATCCATATAAAGCTGGACACTCACGTACATAAATGGCTGATCCAGCTTCTTCAGACACCTTCAGGTGGTAAGCATGCCTGCCATCTTCTTTTGCTGTAGGTGATTTTGCCACCTTAAATCCAGCAACTACAAAGGTGTCCTATGGAGACAGGGTGATAAATAAGTAGCAAATACCATTCAATAGATGATAAATACTTTACACAGTATCACATAATCTTTTGAAAGAGGACAAATTCCACTGTAAAGGTACAAGGCATTCAACAAGATAATATATTACACATACTCTAAACATTGACACAAAGTTTCTCAAGGTAGTCCCCTACCCATGAAATAACACTGGAAACCCTGATACAACGTAAATCTCCTTTGTAGTTAGCTTTTTGATACCAGGATGGTTTAGCAGAGCTGTTCCAGTATGATCTACTTTTTACAAAAAAACTTCCACCCTCATGCAAACTGTCAGAAAACAAATATTTTAGATTTGGAGCTTTCTTTCTGCTTGACCTTGTACCAAAAGCACTTCAATAAGCTTTTACTGCACGTCTTTTGCTCATGTGTTTATTTGATTATGACAAATAAAAGAGTTTTCTGATTAAAGTTGACAGTTTTAGCCTAATACTGCAGTACGGTCGCTCTTTTTGCTATTTCAGCAATCTGACAATGCTACTCTAGATGATGTAGGATACAAAACCTTCATGTTTTGTGCAAGAAAGACTGCTAACTTAAGTGATGGAGATATATATAGTTATTAAACAGCTTGCCAAAAAAATGTTGTGAAAAACCTAAGTTCAGACAGCTTAACACATGATAAAACTACTTGGGGCAGGCTGATTTTAATGTAGTGTCGTAAATGGAAAGATCTCATATTTCAGATGTCTAAAAGATAATACACAAGTCATCTAAGTGTATATCTTACACAGATATACATGAATACACAGAGCTACATGAATACACAGAGCTACATAAATAAATGAAATTGGCTCAAAACAATCAGACAATTTAACATTTATTGCACATGAAACACTACAAACATACACCAAAGTTGCTTTATTCTTTTCAGATACAAACAAAACCACACACCAAAAAAAGGTACAAGCTGCATTAAACTCTGTTGTTTTGCAGAAATCAGATGCAGTTTAAGTATTTGCTCTTGCTGCTGCGATTCACGGCATTCTTCTAATAGTGGAATCAACCTTAAGCTCAAAAAGCCATTGCTCCTATTTCAGCACTTTTAGTTTAGTGGCACAAGAGATTCTGGAACTTGGCAGCTGAGTCAGGATTAGTGCTCTGGAGAGCTGACTTGTCTCGTTCCCGTTTGTCAGAAGAGACTTGAGAATTGCACACTCAAGTGGTTGCACAGGCTGATAATCAATGGATTTTTTTTTTTTTTTGGTAAATAACATTAGACTACTGCTTGCCACTCTTGGGAAATATGAAATATGTAGCATGACATTTAAAGGATGTGTAAATGGACTGTACAATTTAAAAGAGAGGAAAAGCACTAAATTGAAAATTGATACAGTTTTGCAGGCAAAAAGGTCAGGTCTTTTCAGACTTGTCCTTAATTCTCTGTCAGCTTGGACGGATTGTGACTTGCAGTTCCTAAACCTGCTAAAAATTTGCATGGGTTTGTACAGTGTTTTGAAATCTAGTGCTATATATACTCTCAAAAATATAACTCTTCCATTTAACCTTTGTCATGTATGATGCCCCGTAGTTAACAATAGTTATTAGAATAGCTCCTATTACTACTAGCTGGGGAATCAAAATAATTTACACAGAGGTAAATTTTCATGCATTACTTTGCACGCATATACAAACAATAAGATTCCAAATATATATATATAAATATATATTTATTATAAATATATGTATTATAAATATATATATACACACATATATAAATATCTAAAAAAAAATCTATTTCTCTTATTCAAAAGAGAAGAGCAATAAAAAAACAGCAAACTTCTCATTTTCTGGAAGGTTTTTCTGTAAAGAGAATTGGAAGATCCTTACAGGGAGAACAAGCAAAACAGTGTTTGAACATGGAGTAACTTCCCCCCCACACCTCTTTAGGCTAGTTATATAAATCTGTTAAAGTACAGTATGGAAAACTACAAAACTAAAATCTGAAATTGTGAGCAGCAAACAGTAGTAAAGCATTGCACCTTGCTGAACAAACTGAGGTAGCTCTTTTCAGCTTTTCTTTTCTCTTTAGTTGCAACACTCAAGTCTCACTGAAATTCTTAGGTTGATCTGCCAATGCTTTACCCTGAGCCTATCAAATCAGGCTCATATCTCTGATGAATCAAGATGCAGGGACAGCCAAAAGAGAAAAGCATATGTAGTTCTGATTTTTTTTAAGACTACAGAAACAGAAAAAGGACCAGTAAATGTTCCTAAAGCAACAGAATGCTAAATTCAGATGTCTAAACTGGCAGCATAGGCAACGCAGATCTCACTGGCGTCATCAGTCTAGAGCAGAACTCAGCAGACCAGCTCTTTAATCCTTAGGAAATAGATCTGCATTTACTATTAACAGTATAGAGGGTAACTGCAGCACAATCATTCGTAAGCGTTACATACAGTGTTGTATTAAAACTAAATGTAGGCATTAATAAGAGAACTCTCCCCTAAATTTTTAGAAGTGCACTGTTCCATTTTTGCAACAGTAATACTTAAAAAAAATAGTAACTGTCATTTAAATCAACTCTCAAATCCTTCTTCAATAAATGGCAATACACTTATAGCTTATAAACATAAATGGAAGGACAGCCTCTCAGTCATTCACATTCATCACCTTTTATTTGCTATGTAAACAAAATAGCACTGACAAACAAATCAAATGACTTTGTTTCAATATTTTTGTTAAGAAGAATTTGCATAAGCAAACATTTTTCCTAGTTCATATGTATAGATTTCAACTGATTGAACAGATTTTCTAAATTAGGTGACATCATGCAAATACAAGATAAGAAGTAAATATAGATCCGTGGAAATAATTACTAAAGTCAGAAGAGAAAAAAGAGTGTTTTACCCCAGGACGTATAACTTTTGCACAATCCTCTGCCATTTTTCCGTGTATTAAAATATTGATGCTGTTGATCCTTGAACAAAAGTCATTTGAATCTAGAAAAAGAGGCAGAAATTGTTCCAATGACTATAATTTTCTCAAAACAAAATAGTGGAAAGGATATTAAAAAAAAAAAAGTACAGACTTTTAATATTTCTTATTCAAATAAGACAAAGAAATCTGAAAATAAGAAAATCCTTTAAAATAGTTACGCAACTGCTTTGGTGTGCTTATGTCAGTATCTCAACTAGAATATCCTCTGTAAAATAATTAACTGAAGAAACTGAATTAAATGTCTTTAAACAGATTTCCAGTTTTAAGTATGTATTTTTCTTAGTCCTTCAGGGTAAGAGACTTGAGATACATACTGTTAAAGCCATACACATAGATAATGCATTTCTATGACAGGATTTTAAAAGTTTTGCAACAGGAAGTCTACTGAAATACAAAGACCTTGTTTCCAGTAACTTAGCTGATATAAACTTAAAATAATACTTTTTTAGGAAATTGGCAGAATATTTACAGAATAATGCAGAATATGCCACAGAATATTTAAAACACATACATTTTACTGGACACTAAAAGACCAGATACTAGTGATCTAATAAGATGGCATTAGAAATGATGTTCAAGAAAAATATTTTTAATGTAATGATGTAATGCTATACCTTGGAGAACAACCTTTAAAAAGTCTGTCCCATCTCTGAGTTTCGTTACTGCATAGGAAAGAACAACTGTTCCCTAAAAAGGGAAAAGAAAAAAAAAAAAGTAAACTAAGTTTATGCACATATGTATGTCACTGAAGCACTACCTATAGCTGAGACGTCCAGAAGCTAATAAATAAATAAATAAAAATAAAGGCTGATTTAAAAGTGATTAGCACCAATTATCACCTGGATTTTTAAAATAATAACAATAACAATAAATATTTAATTTGTTTGTTTAAAATTTCATGGAAGA
>NW_010586527.1:50528-121675 GCF_000705375.1 Tinamus guttatus
TTACACAATTTTTCTTGTATGAAAATCTAAGAAAACAAAGTCACTTCAGCAACACTTATTTTTTTTTTTCTTTTCTAGTGAAATTTCAATCTGCACAAGCTTGCATTTTGAAAACGGGATACACTGGGGAGCTAGGAGCTGCTTTCCAACCACTGGTAATTGTTCATTTCCCCTCCTAAATTCTGCTCTTTTCCAACTTTGGAAACATGTTCTTCTCTATAGTAGTTTGGCTCAGCTTGCTTTCCTCAGTGACCCAAACACCTGCTCCCTAGTTCTCCTCCTCATCAGAAAAACAGCCACATTGTCTAATCCTTTCTCCATACACCTTCAGTTTTCAGCAAAATCCGCCTTAGTGCTGTTCAAACTCACTCCCCGCCAAACTCTCTAATGCTCATTTAAAACCACAGACAAATTTCTTCCAAAATCTTCCTTCTTCCATATGCCACCAGTCTCATTCCCAGACTGCCCAGGTAGTTCCCCTAAGGATTGCCTCCCTGCTCGCCAGCCTGCTTTCTCTCCCAGCCCAGCAGCTGACCAGGCAGCTGCTCCGGGACATCACAGAACATTTTCACGTTTGGTTCAGCTGCCACAGCAAAGTCTAGAGGAGGACAAATTAAAGGCAAGAGGCATCAGCTTCAGCTGGAGCTAAGTCTAATAGAAGACCCATGCATTTTGCTTATGTCACATTCCCACAAATTGAAATGAAATTGAAATGTTCTATTCTTCAAAGGGATGGCAAAAAAACAAAATGTATCAGAAAAGAAAAAGGGCTGAGAAACACAAGCCAGGCAGAGGTTTCCTGGATGCCTTTTTTTTTTTTTTTTTTTTTTCCCTAAAACACAGAATCACAGAATGGCTGGGTTGGAAATTACCTCTAGACACATTTCACAGAAATCTCCCCTCCCTTCTTTCTGCCTCAAAGCAGGACCTGATTCTTTTTTTGGGAACTCTTGAGTGAAAGTGTGCTGTGCTACCACTAAGATAACCTAACATCAGTGCATTTTAAGGTCTGCTTCAAGCTCAGCCTGCAGAACTGGGGTCTCCGAAGTACTTAATGGTGCATTAGCAGTAAGTGCTTTATCAGCTCTTGAGCTGCCCTGTTTTTATGCCAGGCTGTTTTAGTCACTTGTTTATCCATGTTTGCAGCAGCATCAAGTTCTCTTCATGTAAGACAAAAGAAAAAAAAATTATATATACCTATAACAGTACCTAAATATTTTAAATCATAGTCAGGTCCTATTTGTTCTGCTTTCCTACTAAAGACATTGATTTTGGCATAAACATTTTCTAATTTAGTGTCTGTTTTTCTCTGCTTCAACATTTTTTTCTGTGAACAAGAATTCCTCTACTTTAGCATCAGCAGTGCCTGAAGAATTAGCTCTTAAAAGCAAGGAAGTTTATGTGCCCTGCAGGTGAATGGGGAGAGAAAACCGAACCCAAAGGAACAGAAATATTCTTTACTAGTTGTATTGGTTATCGATGTTTCCATTTGTCCCTTTATAAGGCCTAAGGGAGGTTGGGTCACTTTTTCTCATTTATGTCATCAAGCCACCATCCATCATAGTCTTTGCTTCCAAAAAGGGCAGTTTTGCTCCTTTCTGCTTTATACAGTCCTGCTGTTCCTGACATCTCTCTGACATCAGACCAACCAGCCCAGGGAGCCGGGGCAGATGAAATCTATCCTCTCCAAGTTGCCATGAACAGCTTTTGGCCAAGTTATTTCTCTGACTGGACTCTTCACGGAGACTCTTCACTGGAACCGGGAATATGCAGCTGAGGAAACAAAACTGTTCTTGTTGGCTGCAACATGCCATTAGATTTTCATAAGCTCCTATTTTTAAAATGTGTTTCCCATTTTTAAGGGCTAAAGCTTTTTTTTTTTCTTTTCTGCTTTTTTCTGCTTTTTTATTTCTTTTTCTGTAACACATAGAGGGTGAGTTCGGATTGGGATGATGTTGATTTCCTGCTTGCAAGTGCCAGAGATGATGAATAGAATTTTCCGCAATGTTCAAATAATGTTTAATGGATGTAAAAACCATTTCAAGAATTGACACTGTATTTTACAGAGTGTACCTGTTTTGAGGAAGAAAAAATACTTTTGTACATTACTAGTACACTATGACTGTACTTGGAAACATATGCCCAAGTATCTTCTATTCCAATCTGAAGTACCACTGGATCACTGAAAAATACTAGCAAGAATGCACATTTAGTGATGATAAGAAGAAATCAAATCTTGTTTGATTTCTTGTTTGATCATGTAGCTGCACCTTAATGTGTTTTTGTATGTGTCTGCAGCTTAGAAAGTAAAACAAAAAAAAAGTCTTATAAAATTCATGTCTCTAGCAATGTAAAAGTGTGGGGGGAAATTACAGACCAATGATGTCAGAAATTCAGTGAAGTTCCATAGGCTCAACATTTTGCATTCTTAAATACATGCAGCAGACGCATGTACATATACATGCACAAACACATACACAAACAACAAGGCTTCGAATGAACTGGAATATGAAGGTGCCTTGTAAATATAGCAGGAAAAACTTTAAGGTAAACCAAAATTCTCTTTTTAGCAAGTTACCTGAAAGTATTTGTTGGTATAATCAATTCCTTCTTGCAAGCATTTTAACTCCTCTTTCTGCAAGTGACTTGGTAGTGGAATCTCAGATTCTCCTTTAATGATCTTCAGCAACTGAACAGGCATTTTTGCTGCTTCCTCTAAGCAAATAAATAAATAAATAAAACAGTCCTGAGCAATTGCTTAACTTGTTCGTATTACGAGTTACTATAAGTTGCAAGTTTACTCAGAAGGGGATGTCCATTTAATCACAAGAGTTTAACTATTTGAGATTAAATCTTTTGTAGGCCTCAGCCTCCTATTTTATTACCATGAAGAGAAAGAAGAGAGAAAGTAACATTTGTTGGAGATAGACCTCCACCCAAACTATTTTATTCTGCAAACACTGCATGACACTTCAAAAGGCAACAAAATACTACATTATACATGCTTAAAAGTAATGATGAAACAGAGAGTAGCGTGAATAATATGTATATAAATGCCATTAAAAACAGAGCAGAATTTTGTGTGCCCTTGCCAGAAGTTTCTTGCCAAGCGAAATCTTGAAGTACCACTGGAGCTGAAACAGAGTGCAGCGTATAAAAATATGGAGAAAGGGAAGCAGTGATGACACACTATCTGACACTAGTCTCTGACGTCTCTGACTTCTGAACTGGTCTGTACACTGGTCAAAGTTTCCTCATTATTCCTCCATTCTGCACACAAAAGAAAAAAGATTTAAGATCTGAAAATATCTACAATATTTGTTTCCATGAGGCAAGGAAGACTAGGAAAGCACTAACCAGAAGGCTGTAAGAGAGCCTTAAGACAATGAAAGTTGTTAACAAGGCCGGTGCCCCAGCAGATCCTGGAGATGAGGACTCCTATTCCACACCCACAACGGGCTGCCTGTTACTTGCTCTGAGGCCAATGTCTGAAGCAGGGATCTGTGGCATTAGTTGCTCCAGCCTCTGCAGACCTCTGCAGACCTCCAGCCCTGGGGCTCTTCAAGGGCACCTATTACATTTGGGATAACAGTTCCTAAAGGAGAAATATAGCCAATATGGTCCTGAATGCTAGCTCCCGCTTCACCTAAAGCAAGAGTCAACTTACACTCAAGGCTAGCTTGCATCCAGCTTATCATATTGGACAGTATACAATTTTCCTCGTGATAAACAGCCTACACTCTAACAATTCATGTTCCCTTAAAGACAATCTGGCTGCTTCAAAGAAAATTATATCCAATTTTAACTTAATATGAACCTACAGTGTTTATACAGACATTACTTCATATGCTGATCAGGAAAATCAAGATGAAAGTTTCAACTTCGTATCTCACATATTTCTCAATGAAGTTGCAAAGTATTGTCTATAACCTCTAAAATGTATCCTATATAATACACTACAGGACACAGATCAATGGTAGCAGCTCAAAGTATTTAGAAACCAACAGTCAACCAGTTGACTGGTGAATAAAATCTGACATCTTGAGGGCTTGAAAGCTTTACCAGATAGCACTGAAGGCCCATGAGATGGGCACATCAAACATCTCAACTTGCCAGTTTTGGAGACCAGGCACCATCTATTACAGCTATTCTAATAGCTCAGTTAATTAATATCTGTGGTAAAACAGATTTTACTGCAGATTAAAATCTTGATGAGAACCACACTGAGTTTCCTATTATGCTTCTACACAACTTAATTCCTATTTATTTCTTGTTTTAATTTACTCAGTTAAAATAGGACTAGAATTACAAAGTCAAGCATAACATTCAGAAATGTTAAAAGCAAAATGCTCTCAAAGCTTGACTTGTCATTTATACACTTATTTGGATGACAGAGTTTCCACACAATTCCTTGCTATTCAGTGCACTGGAAAGATGGTAATTTTGTAAATATGAACAAACAGGTCATGAATCTTTAATTACTATTTTTATTACTATTACTATATTTATTACTATCACCATCAAAGCTCCCAGATTTTGATTCCCAGCAATTATAAAAACAGACACAGGTATCAGCTCCTAGAGCTGCAAGTCCAAGTTTTCTGAACAAGACACAACACTGGCTTCCCAGGCGGACATCTTCAGTGCTGTCCCTGGTGTTCACAGCTTTCCTGAATGGCAGGTAGGTGAACACAAGTCTGTCAAGTATCTCTGTTGTTCTCAAAAGGGCCTCTGCACAAAACTGACAAGAATCATTCTAATTTCAGTGTGTTGCTCAAGAAGTTGAAGTGGCATAAACAGACCTATGCAGAGGGGATGCTGGCATAAAAACAAGGAGCCTGCAAGAACGGTAGGCAGCATCATGGGACTCAGCAGAGAGCTAAATAAAGTCATTTCCCAAACCACTGAGTGTCTCTGCAGGAAGCCTCACCAAAACCACACAAAGAATAAAGAAACAGCCAATAGCATACATTGATATGCTCAGTCAATATGATAGATTTCTGAAGGTCCTATAAACAAATATATTTATCAATATAATATTTGGGACTATGAAAAAAAAAAGGCAATTCTGCTTAAAAACACTCAACCAGCAAGCAGTGGCAAAGCTGATCTTTGACTTATTGAACCCAGCAGGACTACTCATGAAGAACAAGGACTGGAGGTGAGAGATATAGGCACGTGAGCACAGATACAGGCACAGAACAAGGACTGGAGGTGAGAGATTTAGGCACACGAGCACAGATACAGGCACAGAACAAGGACTGGAGGGGAGAGATTTAGGCACACGAGCACAGATACAGGCACAGAACAAGGACTGGAGGGGAGAGATTTAGGCACACGAGCACAGATACAGGCACAGTCGGGCAGTGCGTGACCCCTGCGGAAGGGGAACGCCACATCAGTTAACTAAGGCAGAGCGACCACGGCGCTCCCTTAGGCACAAGCCTTCGGTGCACGGCTCATACAGCCCTCTAGGTCCCCACCTTCTCGCTACAAACCTGAACATCTTTATGCTAGTTAACACAGATGGTACCGCCAGATTCCTTTCACTAACGTACAGCTAGCCAGAATTAAAAAAAAATAAATACAAATAAAAATAAGGGCAGAAAGAGGGCAAAACAGTATCAAAGGCTCATTTACTTTAGTTTATTAAGTTTATATAAGAATTTATAAATCCGGGAAGAGACCAAGACTTTACACACTGCTGTGAGACGCAGAGCGGACCCTGGGGCTGCCGACCGCCCCCGCTCCCCCCGGCCACGCTACCTCTCTCCGGGCGCCGAAGGCAGCCGGGCCGCGGCGGCACACCCCACTTCCGCCCTCACCGCCCGCCCACAGAGCACGCCCGCAGACTCTGCGCATGCGCGGGCGCCCAGCGGCGCGGGCATGCGCAGTGCGGGAGCGGGGGGGGCCGCCCGTGTGTCCTGGCCGCAGCCTCCGCGGTGACGCGGGGGTGGAGCCGTCGGCGCGTCCGTCCGGGCCCGGGAATCACGTGGAGCGGGACCCGCTGGCGCTCGCTGTCATCGTCACCAGTGACAGCCTGTGCTGAAACCCGTTTCTTTGCGTTGTCACCGTTCTCTATGGATTTTAATCGCATGCCTTCCGTTGGGCATTAGTATAGTGCGCTTCTTAGAAGCAAGAATAATGCTAAGACCTTGTTAGATGAGCATGACCAAAGTAGAGCACCATCTTAATTTGCATTTGCATTTCTTGTTTACGCTGTGCTGGAAAGGCAACCACAGTGTTTAACAGCCTATGCCTTTCCAGATTGCTTATAGTCCTGTGCTTTTGTCAGGTTACTTTAAAAGCCCCTCATGGTCTCTTACTGCAGATTAGAGTGGACCAGATGCAGAATTTTCATGCAATTTTGTATGTCCCGCTGCAATTATGCAAGGCTAAAAATTCCAACTTTAGGAGAAACCTTAGGGTGCACCCCAGACAAAGTAGATTTTCCATCTTGTCTGCCTGTTGAGCTGGAGCTGATACAAATTGGTTGCTTGCAAATAGTGGGGAAGACAGAGCTAAGATAGAACTGGTACCATGCCTGGTAGCCTGGAGGACTCATCATGTGGCCAGCTGGAGAGATCTGTGAAGTACAAGGCCAAATATCCTATCAGAGCAGGTGACAAAATCGATGTGACTTAGATTTTTTTATAGTATCAATCCAAGTCTAGATGAATATGACTTTTATATGTGCTGTCCTATAAACAATCGACAGGAAGTGAAGTTGTATATAGGTAGAATCTTAATAAAAGAAGATGTGTCACCTGCATCAACAGAACAGGGGTTGGGTCAGTTGTAAATTTAACCTGATTTTAATCTGATTTTCCTGACTTTCTAAGACTTTTTTTTAATGAAAGTCATCTCTCTTTTCAGTTATTCATGTCTTCAAAAATCATCCAGTTTCTTCCAACAGAATATATGAGAAATCAGATGAACAGTCAATGCGACGTTTGTGGTACAGTATGTTAAATTATATTAAATTAGATGGTATTTTTCATGTTCTAGTAAGAATGTTCAGAATGTTATCATCTAAGTAGCAGCAATCATGAAATGTGCTGCACTTACTGATATCATAATAGAAAATAATACCTCTTCAGGGGAAAAAACGACACCAGAGTTCTGTTGTTGATATTGGTTTGCCATGTGACTTTCAATCAACGAAACCATTTACTAGTTTTCACTAGTAAAATTAAACTTCATAAATAAACAGTAATATGGCAGTCTTGTAATTTCTTGATCTTTTATATGGCAGTTTTATAATTCCTGAACTTGTGTGACTAAAAATAGTCCACAGGTAAGTGATGCCTGTGCTTCTAAACATTTAGGAATTCCTGAAAGTTCCCAATACAATTGAAATGCTGATTCCACTAAAAATAACTGCATTCAATTCTGAGGCAGTGATCTTTTGAAATACACTTGAAATAATGGTGCATGTTATTAAGGGGTGCATAGAAAGACTCATTCTGAGTGGATCCCAATTTTCCCCATTATCTAAAAAGGGGAGAAGATCCAGGAAAAAGCATGAGGCTGAATGTAGGCAGAGGTATGAAGGTCTATGCTATTGTAGTAAGATTCAGAAGGCACCTTTGCTTGTGACAATTCCATGTGTTTGTTTGTTTGGTTTTGTTTTGTATATTTTTTTCTCAAACCTACTTTTTTGTTGCAAACGAGAGGTTTTTTTCTTTCTCAATTTAATACACACATTAAGTATGCTTGCTCTGTGATTGTGTTCTTAACTCATTTGTTTATCGATAGCATTTTATTTTCTAATGGTGAAGCCACCCAAAAGCCTTCTCTAGAAATGAACAGTACTAGATCTTTGTTATTATCTCTTTGCATAATAATTGTACTATAATTCAAGTAAAATGCTCTCTAGCCCTAAGATTATAGAAATGTTGCTCTTTATCTAAAACCTTGGCTGTTTGTCTATCTACAGAAGTTTGTGCTTCTTTCATTGATGCTTATAGGCATATATTGCTATGCAGAAATAAATATAATTTATATAATTTCCCACTGAGTTAATGTTAGTATGACGCATATCCTTAGAGCAGAAAAAAAAAAAAGCAACACTTCAGGGGCAATGGATATTTTCTTTCACTGCAAACACAAAATAAAAACAGCCTTAAGAATTTTCCGCAAGACAAATGCAATATTCATATGTACAAGTTAATTAAAATCAAAATAGTATAATTGCAGTGCTTAATCTTTTCAATGCTTGTATTTAATTGTAGAACATATTTTTGTATGTCACATTTATTGTGTGTGAATTTTGGTAAGTGCACTTTAGGCATACATAACGGCAGAGAAGAATTTAGGCATATATTTTCAAAGAAGTTTCTTGAAAGAGCTTGCTGAGGGGCAAAATTGCATGAAGACAGATAAACAGAACAATTTCTGTAAGAGTGCTTGTGATTTCATCCATTAACTGGTCACATTTTGCTGAGTGCACCCATGTGGTACTTGATGTCTAATGTTATTATGGACTTAGGACTTAGACTCAACTGGAATTTTGCAGATAGAAGGATTCTTCAACTCTGTCAATTCCTTATTCAACAGTCTGCTGAGGTGTTTTGAGAAACCCTGCATGAGCTAAATTTCCATTACAGTAGCAGGACAGATACTCAGAACCTCTTAGATGTGTTAAGCATCTTCACAATTAAGAAAAAGGAATACGTGTCCAGGAAATCTCTTACAAGATTGGCAGTGGAGTTGTTGCCTTGTTCTTCAAAATACAGCACTCCTAGGAAGCGTGGTAATCTGAAGAAATACTCTTAAAAATATCCTATACTGAGGATGTTGATTCCCTGATGTACAAAAGCTCTTCAACAACTTGAAGAAATGGTCTGAAAAATGCAATGCAATCACCAAAATGAAAGATACTGCACTTAGGCAGAAATACTCAACTGCATAAGTATAAGTGGCTGTTCTGTAGAGAAAAAAACAGAACGAGTCACAAGCTGATCATGAGTCAACCATGCCTTTCTGTTCTGAAAACAATCAATAACGTAGGATATGTATTGTAAGGTATATTAAATAAGCTTTCTGTTCAGGAGCTTTGATAAGCTGGAATGCTGTGCTGAGTTTTCATAAAACTTCAAGAAAAATACATGTCGATTGGAGGGGGTCCAAAAGAAGATCAGCAAGATTGACAAAAGATCTAGAAGTCACGGTTTCCAAAGATGAATGGAAAGACCTGGGGTTATTTAGCCTAAAGACAAGAAAGTATGTTGTGCTCATATGATCTCACATCATAAAGGTAGCTGCAAAGAAAAAATAGTTGTTTCTGTGTATCCATGGTAGATAGTAGAAGAAATAATAAGCTTAAATTCCAAAATACATTAAGATTAGTAGGGAAGATTCATTCTGGCAAGAAAAGTGTTGAGATACTGAGGTAAAGAAAGGAATAATTTTCCTGAAATCTACATTACATTAGTAAAAGATCTAGTTTACCTGGCTGGTCTTGCCTTACATTTTTCTAGATTCTCTAATATTTTATACAATACTGTGTTCATTTCTTAATGCCATATTTCTTTTTAAGTAGATAGCATTATTCTAAGCTGTTTTACAAAATCCCAAAGCAATCACTAACCAAGAACAGGAATATTTTCATATTTAGCATAGGAATTAAATATTTAGAATTTGATACTCTTTGTCCAATTTCGAAGTTCGTTACATTTGATTGTATGTGGTTAATACCTACTTAAAAGCTGTCATTTAGTTTTATTTTACATCGATTTGCATTATTGTTCATTGTAATGCGGTATTAGTTCTTCATTCCTTTTTCTGTATTGACAGTGTTGGTCAGTTTTGTGGTTTGTGGATTTTGATGTTAGTGGCTTAAGGGTCATCTTTAGACAGCTCATAAAAAATCTAAAAAGAAATGCTAAATGGTTTCAAAAGATGTCCTTTAATAATTTCATTAGTAGGAAAAAAAAACTCGCAAACTGTTTTCTAATATATCGTAATTAAACACATGTTCAATTAAATTGAGTAAAGTTAGGCGCTCAGCTAGGCATCTAATAATATTGAAAAAATGCAGTTGGATGTTGCATTTGCATAGATTATGGGCAAGGGCTCCTGATACTGATTTCTGCATCTTTGTTTTAAGAAAGCAATAGAGCATGAAGAAGCATAATAGCTAATAGCACATCAGGGTCAATAAATTTGCATGAGGTTATTAATCATGATACAATGTCAATCTGTAGAGAGAGCATCCAAGATGTTCTAGACATTTTCTAAGAATATTTCTCCCAGAAGACACATTAGAAAGAGACATATAGATCACATTTGTCACTACCTCTAAGAATATGAGGGATTCTTTACTAAACAATTTCATACTTTTTTGTGTGATTTTATCCGATCACAGGACAAGATAACTGATCAAACACTGTAGGTCTTAGTATGTCATACCTTATGTGGAACTGTCTCCGAAGTGGAAACTAAACCAGTGACGATTACAGGAATTTTAGTTACTCTGTGCCTTATACAGTGGATTCTTCAACACAGTGTCCATTCCTTTTTGATAGTAAGAGATCTCATCAGAAACTACTGACGAGATCATCAGCATTATCAGAAAGATTTTTATTCACAATGCTTTTTCAGACAGAAAAAGAAAAATAAGCCATATCTATTCCATAGTCTTTAAAAACTCAGTAGAAGCATCAGAAATTTCAGCTTCTGTATGTTCACATCAGTATCATCATTCCTCCTTTTCTTTCTGGGAATCTTGTCTCAAGTTTTAAAATTATTTTATATATATATATTCTATATATAGTTTATATATAGAATAAATTACATATTTTTACATATATACTTATATATATTTATTATTTAATTTATTATACTTATTTATTTTATATTTATTTAGCATATACTTGTAATGATATATTAAAGAGTATATTAAAGTTTATAGTTACAAATCTGACTTATGAGATATTCATCAGACATTGCTAGGCATTTAGAGAGGTAATTTATCATTCGTATTGACAGCTAGCTCAAGCTCCAAGGCACTCTGGAAGGGCAAATTTTACTGTTATTCTTATTTATTGTGCTTTCTATCACTGTAGCAAGTAGGAGCTTTATCAGGAGCTAAAACCACATTGTGCCAAAGAGAACAACAGCCACTAGAAATAACGGTTTTCAACGTGTGGGAGACAACAGCAGAATACAGGCAGATCAAGAATGAAAATCAGTTAATATAGTCAACCGGATGAGAGGTAGTTTTAACACACCAGCAAATTAAACATTCCAAGGTCTGCAGTCCAATATCCCAGTGAGTCATCAGTCTGTTTTCCTGTTTGACAAAAGCCAGCCAGAGGAAATCAGGAGGGAAAAAAAGCCAGAAGGAATGAAGGAATGAATGGAAAAAGAGAAGAGCAGAAAAAAAAAAGAAAAGAAAAAAAAGAGAGAAAGAAAGTAGCTTAATGGAGAATGCAGATCATTAACTTCATTGGAGAAATATACAATAACCATTCTGAAGGATTCAAATATCCTACAGCTAGTATATTTGGCTAAATGGCTTGGGAAATAACAAAATGAGATTGCTTCAAATAAATAAAATGCAATAATCACCTTACAGAGTGATTAAACCCAGTTACTTTATAAAAGTCTTTAAATGCGGAAAATACTCTCCATGCTTATTCACTCTGCCATTTAACCGCTTACCAATCTTCATTGTGTTTGCATGGAACTCTTGAGAAGATAAGAAAACAGAGTCAGAGACTTCCTATTCTGTGAGTTAGTGCCTCTGGCTTCTATGGAGAGTTTCTTCTGCACAGTTCTAGTAAGAACAGTAAGTACCGTGATGTGGTACAGCTCACAAGTGAGACTATGCAGAGATGATAGTCATGAAGATGTCAAGATAACAGCAAGACGATGATTAATTGATAACCTGTTTCTTACTCTAAACGTAACATTCACTTAAATGCAGAGTGACTTCCCACACCGTGTCCTTGTAAAACGAAGTATCACACACTGTGCAAAATACTACGAATGTTCAGGAATCAGATTGTTTTGAAAATGTTTATTTTATCAGTACGAACTCAGATGATAACCTGTGGCACAGGACATGATCTTTCACGGGTAGCCTTATTCAAGTATTGACCACCAGTGGCATTATCTGATCATGGTCGCTGCCTCCCCGACCTCTTTCCCACTTGGACACAATAACCATCAATAACAAGCAGGATGTCTGCATTCTGCTGGGGAACATTCTGCTGGACTGAGGGGAGACAAGGGCTAATTGAGCATGGGCCAGCCAAAATTTGGCTGACATGCAAAAATGACTATAAATCTTGTCTCAAAATATGCAGAGGGCCCAAGAGCTTGTTGAGCTCTCCTTGCAAGGCAGAGATTTGCACACCAGGATGTCCCCTTGGTCAGGGACGCCTCTCAGGGTTACTTTTTGAGGTTAAGAGGACCATTGCTGCAACAGATCCATGGTAACTGAACATAGCATGCTGAAACTTTCTAATCTTTGTAAGCTTTATTAAATTGTATCCAGGATTGATTGCACACACTATCTCTTAGTAATAAATCATGGACCAAGTCTGAGACTAAGATTGGATCCAGCCGTACCCAGACTCCTCCGAGGAGGATTTTGGAAAGCTAAGGGGTCCAGTCTGAACCTCGTGACTCAACAGGAGAGTCTTGTTGGTAATTTTGTAGAAACCTGTCCTCCATGCAGTAAATAACACTGACCTTGCCATGAAATCTTGTTAAAACTACTATCCAACTCAATAAAACATACTGCTATGTCTCTCGTACAAATGAAGTGCATTGCATCACTCACAGTCCCCACCACTCGTTCCGTGACACATTCATGTCAACCATCTGAGAATTGATTTCGGCTCCCTGTATCAATTGGCTTTCCAGAAATTAATAGATATTTATGGAATGCCATGAGTAGTCTTTTAATGAATTGTCTGTCATAGACACATCCACATGGAAACCCAGAGTAAGGTGATATGAAGAAATAAAAGGGAAAATAAGATAGGCCACGATGAGAACATGAAGGATATGGAAAATACAGGAAAAGATGTACTCAACTTTTATTTTGTTTCATTTTATTTTCTCTGTCAAAACAATGGAAAATCTTTATCATTTTCCCTAGGGCATAAACTAGGATGACTAAAAATTTCAAGAGAGGGGAGACTAACAATTGGGTCTTAGGTTTATTGATTATTTAAGTAGAAGTATCCCTGCAGTAGATTTCAATATTTTATAAGGATCACATAAAAGCCAAAAGATGTCAACAGTTGGTGGGTCTTGTGAGGCTTCAGAGCTCAACAGGTGGGGATATGAGTCTGACTAACATAGCATTTTTCCCCTTTAAAACAATGTAAAAATAATTATACTCTTTTAAAATAATACTGCTTGAAATTGTTCACATTTCCCCCCTCAGTATTTTAAAGCACAGATCTAATATGGTCAATACAACTTGCCAAATGTGAACATACATTCTCACCTCAGCTCTTTCTAAGCAGACCCAGAAAGGGTAGGACAGTGAAATTCATCACAATTTCAGGTACATTTCTAATCATAATGAGCAACAATTGTGCTTTTTCCTTTTTGGAAACACTAGGGAGTTTGAATTTGAATTGTGTGGACTTGGACAGTAAATTCAAATGTTGTCCTCGATTCTGAACTCTGCCATCTCAGAAAGACTGAAATATTTCCTGGGAAGTTTCCTGGAAATGGGAAGTCCCCATTAATATACATTTATTTTTCTCCTTGGGTGATTAATCTTTTGAATGACAGTGGCCGCTATAAAAGAGGGATCTTTGTCTGATGAATCCAGAAAGGTTCATTACAGATCTCCCAGTTAGCAGTTCTGAGGTACATGGGAGTTAAAAGCAGACTAAGTTATACTTGGATTTGGACATAAGAAGCAGGAGGATGCTTCTCATTTGTTAAAAGAGTATTTTTTTGATGAAATATGGAGCATACTTAATCTTTGACTTTGATGGACAGGTGAGTGCCACCTAGAATGCACCAAGGTGGTGATATGAGAAAGGAGTTCAAAGGTGGTGATATGAGAAATGGAGTTCAATGGAGGTGATATGAGAATGGTGGTGATATGAGAAAGGAGTTCAAAGCAGTGGTACAAGATTTTTTAGAAGAAAGGAGCGTGCTTATTTGTGGAAAGAAAAGGAAGAGGTAAACTGGGACAGTATTTTTAGAGTACAGGAAGTATTGCCTAGATCTATGATGGAAAATGCTAAGACAGAAAATGGACTTTCATATCCAGAGTCCTGGACTGTCTGAAATGTGATGTGAAACAGTTGATTTCATAGCTAATGTCAAAGAGCTGCCAAAGAGACTTTGTTTTAAGGTAAGAGCATGGCTAGTACAATATGAGAAAATTTAGGAAGTGGATGGTCAAAACTTCAGCAAGAAGAATGAGTTCTTCCTTGTCCAGTTCCAGCAATGCAAGGACAAAGGAAAAAGCTGATTCTTCTTCCTTAAATCACTTTTCATTCTTCACTGGTACTCATTGGATTGCACCTTTGCTCAGACTTTCGCAGTTGCTTGTCACAGTTCAGCACCTCAGTACAGTAGCTGTGCGGCTGCCACACAAGTTTGCATGGAACGTTACGCGGATTGGTGAAGGACATATTTATACATAGTAAACAGTGCATGTGTCATCATAAATTTCAGTTTGTGCACAAATACCCCATATTCTCAGTACAGACCTAAACAAAATTTACTGGTATTTAGCTGTGTTTTCACAGAGTCCTGGTGGATGGCAACTTGACCATGAGCTTTCAATGTGTTTTTGCAGCAAAGGCAGCCAACAGTATCCTAGTCTGCATTATGAAGAGTGTTGTCGGGATGTCAAGGAAGCTGATCCTTCCCTTCTGCTCAGTACTGGTGTGATCACACCTGGAGTGCTGTATCTATTCCTGAGCTTCCCAGTACAAAAGAGACATGGACAGACTGGAGCAAGCCTAGTGAAGAGTCATGAAGGGACTGCAGCATCTGTCCTATGAGGAGGGACTAGGAGAGCCTGTTGGGCCTAGAGGAGAGAAGGGTTGGGTTGTAAAGGATGGTGGATCTTACTGGTATTTATAAATACCTCATGGAAGAATGTAGAGAAGACAGACTTTTTCAGTAGTGAGGATGAGAGGCAATGGGAATAAACTGAAATATAAGAAATTCCATTTAAACATATGAAAAAACTTATTTGCTGAAAGGGTTGTCAGATACTGGAAAAGTTGCCCAGATATACTCTCCATCTTTGGAGATGCTCAAGAGCCAAAGAGTGCAGGGCAACCTGCCCTATCTGGCCCTGCTTGAACTGGAGGGGTGGATCAGATAATATACAGGGGTCTCTTGAAAATCCAGCCTTTTGTGATTCTCTAGCTACTCAAATCATATGCCAGAAACTTTGTTTTATGGCAGCTAATTGCCTTTGTTCAGGGAGACTTTCCAGGAAAAAAAAAATTGGACTTCAATGAAAGATATTTTGATTTAGATGGGTGGCTTTTAAACAAAAGAGGTAAGTTATTTTAGAGGCAAATTCATTGCAGGAAGCTAACCTGTCATTTCTAGACTAATCTCCCTATCTTTTATTGTTGCCTGTAATGGGAACTTACAGAGCTCAGGTTTGTGCCTGAAGTTATACTTTCTGAATGTGCATCTTTTAAGAGGTCAACTTTTAGAATCCAAGCACCTAAAATCAATCTGACAGGAAGGATGTTTTCTATCATATGACAACTGGCTTTCGAGAAGTGGAACAGAGAACTGAAATGACATAAGCTTCCTCACCGTTGTCACTATTTCACTCCTGAGTAGCGCTACCCAGTGCTTGTCCAACCAATGTCCTGACAGCTTGTCAGATGTCTCCTTGGAAATAGCTTTCACATGATTTACTTCATCAAACAATCTGTCTTTACATTCCAGTTCAGGCTTGACAAATTTGTCAGTTTCTCCAATCTTTTCACAGTTCAGAAAGTCAACATTTCTGTGCAGCAATCAATTCTGAGAGACCTGCAAGGAAACCCCTGGTGATTGTTTCAAGTGTGACTAATTTAGAAGTAGTGTAAGATAGTTTTAAATATAAACAAAGGAGTTAATCCAACTCTTAACTAAGCATGTGGACAAGCCAGAAATCCACTTATTTTGCTGGCTGAGTAAAAAGAAAATGAGTCTTTCGTTCCTCAAATATTGTTGTCTTTTTGAAATTGTGTTTGCGAAGAATTTTTCCACTTAACCTGTGGTTTTCACTATCATATCTGTAATGGAGAGAGGTACATCTTATTAAACTTCTAAAGCACACAGTCTGGTAAAATAAACAAAGGTAGGTTGTATCTTAATAATTCTCTTGGTCCTGTTCACACATGTGATTTATTCCATTATAGACAATTACTTTTTATCAGGTAACAGATGCCACACATTAAAAGGAGCAAAAATATCTAAATTACTAAGGGAAAAGAGAAAGAAGAAGAATGCCAAAATATAGAAAACCTGCACTATATGGAGCTTGAATAAAACTTAATTCCCATTATTAGACTTCATCAAATAACATGACGTATTCACAAAAGCATTGCATGGTATAGTGTAGAAAATTTGAGGGATCCCATCTTTTTATCATTTTCGTATTGATTTAATGTCTTGCATGGAATTCACTGAGATTAGTTCTGCCTTTTGAAAACTGCACTGGCTTTTTTGGAACAATAGCTAGCTCTGAACAAAGGCAAAGTGTATTCATTGCTTAACAGAGCAACATGTATGGCATTGCTTCAGAGCACAAGAAGTCTTTCAGTGCTTGCCAAAGCAGTAGGACTCTTTCAGATGCTGGCAGAGGTTTGAGCCAGAGAGTACTTGAGTGTGTGGACAGCGAGGTATAATTGATACTCACAAAGTCACAAAAGTCCTTGAAGGATTTACGGCACAAACAGGACTAGAAATGTGACTTTCAATCTTGTGCACAATTGCTTCTGCCTCACCGCATGCTGGCTCTATTGTGGCAGTTATAACAAAACTGTAATAACCCAGTGTAATAACAAAATCCTTTTGTTCTTGTCGTATGCATGCAAGCATCACTTGAGCTGGTTTGATTTGTGCTACCACACCTGACATTTTCTGTCAGCAGAGAACTACCAAATCTGACAAATCCAGTCCACTCTTGCTAAAAACAATTCTCTGAAAATCAATTTGACCGTTTTGTCTGGCAAGTCTTTGAGATAAAATCTACTGCAAAATATGAGGATGGTTTTTGACTTTCTTCTAGTACAAGGCATTTGTCCAGCTTGGAAATTGTGAAACAGTTTATTCATATATCTTTCGACAATTTCTTTCACTTCAGACAGGATTCATTCTGTTACTCATTCCTAAAACAGCTACAGGGAATAAGCATCATGGCCATTTTTGACCCATAAGAGCCATAGCATTCCCCTTTCCATTTTCAGCTTCCAGGAAGGAATTTGGGGAGTTTTCCTGCAGTGTGAGATAATGATCTGTCCATTCAAAATGCCTTTGAGAGGTTGGGCATAATAGAAGTTGCAAGTAGCTAGTGCAGCTGTGTAACTTAAGACAGCTTGATTTTGGTCATAGCTGCACAGGAGCAGCCCTATTTATGTATCTAGTCCCATTCAGTTCATTACATACATTTTTTTTTTGCTTGTTTTATACCATCAGAATTTCTCTAGGCAGGAATAATTCCCCACTGCTACATGTTATGGTAATTTGAACTTACTTTGGAGCGTGTTAATAGATTCTGGTCACCATCTTCATGTAATATTCCAGCCTTGTTCTGGTGTTAGGTGCTGTTTTCTTGAATGGCGAAAGCATCAGTAGAAGCTGCTTGAGAGTGAAACATGATTATGACAGTCAGGGGTTTTCTTGAAGAATGTCTGTAAACCATGTGGGAAGGTTTGTGAAAAAAGGTATAGGACAAAAAGTGTAGTCTACTGTAGAGATGTTGTGTCTCACTTCAGTGCTGTGTTCTGTACGTTGTTTCACTATCACTTTCTCAGAGGACTGGTAGCTTTAATATGGGGCAGAAAGCAGTGTGTGAGATCGATGTCAGATAAGTAAAAATAGTATTAGATTAATCCAATGTAGGGACCTGATAAAATATTAAATCAGTGTGAACCTGTCTCTAGAATAGTTGTGTTTGAGACTACTAGATATGCAGGAAACCACAGGAGCTCTTGTTATGTGAGTAGGACATCGTCATTTTTGTGTATTTGTTTTATGTATGCATTACATATATACATATATATACACATATATATAAAACAGAGATATTTCATGCAATCCTATTTAATACAGGAGATACATTGTTAGCTCTTCATGTGATGTTTAGTACAGTTACTCAGCGCTGGAACCCAGCTGTCTACATTAGTGAGTTTTTAGGATGTATTTGACATGTTTTTGGCATGTGCCAACTCTAACTCACCCAAACAATTTTTGGATATGTTTCAGGAGTTAGAAGTTCCAGTGGCTGTTGCCAATAGACAGTTTACATACAACCACAGTTTATTTCCAGTATAAGAGCTGGTGTAGAAGCAGACTTTTCTGTGCCTCAGGGACCAGGAATGCTTACAGCACATTTAATGTATTAGCATTACTTTTAGTGTCTTATGTTTTGTTCACTTTTTTTTTTTTTAACTTAATCTTCCTTAAACTGAATTTGATCCCTTACAGTCCAATATTATGAAGCCCATGATTAGAAAGTTTTAAGTTGGGTTTCTCATACTTAAGAAATGGACTGAAGAGTAGAATAAAACATAATGTTTCTTTTACTGTATCAATTTATCATAAGTTATATCTTATATGTACAAACTTTATCTAAAACTGTCTATGTTTATAAATTTATTTTAATATTTTTGTGACTCATAAACCGTAGAAATCCATATACCAAGATGTTAAATCTAAATTATCACAATATTCAGCATACAGCAAAGTATTGTGATATGCAAGAAGCACAGAAAACTAACTGCAGGGGTGCTTAAATGCATATGATGATACTTTATACCATTATTTGAAATTCTGCAGTCATTGATTCATGCACTTAATTTTATTCACATAAGTAGTCCTTGTGAAATCAATAGAAAAATTTCCAATAGCTGATTATCAGCTAAAGGCAAGTATTAATAATTACAACATCAATACACGTAGGTAAAAGAACTTTGAAAACATAAATTTTTGAAAACCTTCCTTAGTCATACAGAACAGACTTAATAAAAAAAAAAAGAGAGAATCTATCATGACCACAAAATAAAAAGAGACGTAAGCATCGCTCTCTTCAAACATAGTTGTAAGTTTGACCTCTCTGTTCCTGTGGGTGTTCATATAAAAAAGAAAAGAACTATCCTCTCAGAATTTTACTTCTGTTCTAAAAAATTTAATTTACAGTTTCTCATTCTATAAAATTAAGGTTTTCCTCAAGGGAAAATGTCAAGATTTTATTAAAGAGCAGAGGTTATTACATGCCCTTCCCTTGACCTTAATGCTGCTCCTTTTCTTTATTTTTTTCATTTTTTATTTTTTCTTTTGTTATTTTTTTCTTTTATTAATCTTTTCCTTTCCTTTCCTTTTCTCTTTTCTTTTCTTTTTCCTTTCCTTTTCTCTTTTCTTTTTTTTCCTTTCCTTTTCTCTTCTCTTTTCTTTTTCCTTTCCTTTTTTCTTTTTCCTTTCCTTTTCCCTTTTCTTTTTCCTTTCCCCTTTCCTTTCCTTTCCTTTCCTTTCCTTTCCTTTCCTTTCCTTTCCTTTCCTTTCCTTTCCTTTCCTTTCCTTTCCTTTCCTTTCCTTTCCTTCCCTTCCCTTCCCTTCCCTTCCCTTCCCTTCCCTTCCCTTCCCTTCCCTTCCCTTCCCTTCCCTTCCCTTCCCTTCCCTTCCCTTCCCTTCCCTTCCCTTCCCTTTTCATTTCATTTCATTTCATTTTCCTTTAGCACAGTAGATTTCCTGAAGGAAGAGTAACAGGCAAGTCTTCCAAAATATATGGATCCAGCTTGCAGCACTCAGAGAGACAGATGACCAACTGAAATAGAAGAGCCTATTTTTTTTTCCTTGGGATGTTTTTAGTACTCTTTATAGCTATGTTAGATAATACTCAAATAGTAGACTCAGATCTATGAGTAGTGATGTTGGCTCAAACAGCTTCCCTTGGGTTCATGTGAGCTACTTCAAAGCTAAACTTACGTTTCTGTAATACTAGTAAACCAGGAGCCAATTCGACTTCTATTATAAGTAAGAATAGCATGAAGTTATACAAACTTTTTTTTTTTATTTAGACAAATTATTCCATTATCAGGTAACTATAAGCAGGACTTTGCCAGAGGCTGGTGAAAAATTAGGGGAGAGGAGAAAAAGAAGCAGAACTGAAACAGAAAAATCTGACTGTGTAGCTCTCTTTTGAGTTTTTGGCAGCTGGCTATTTCCCCTACCACAGTTAATTCGCAACATTTTGGTGTTATATGGATACCAAGTGAAGCTGTTAGTCCTGATCAGATCACTTTTACTCAATTTGTTTAAGAGCGGCTCAGTGATATTTCCAAGACCACTGAATGATCCATCTCTGCCCCAAAGGATGTGATCCTCTCTATGTATTGATTGTGGCACTTTCTTTCCTGCTCCATTCACTGATTCAGTAATGAATAAGAGCTGATCAATTTTTATTGCATAATTTATTATTGCCAATCATAAAAATAGCAATTTCTTTTTAAAATCCATCAGGAACATTTGATTTTATGACACTCTTAGGGTTGACAATTGCACATCCTGACTAAAGCTTACCAAAGAAATAGGCAGGAGTAGCCTTTCAACAAAAGCAGTGATGACAAAAACACCAGTTACATGAAACATCAAGTTTAGTCATTTATGAATTGGATTACAGGATAGAGAGCAGAGACTAGAATCAATGAAGAACAAGGTCTCTTTCAATCAATACTTCTACCTTTTTATTCATTCTAAATTTAACTAACACTAATGTGTGAAAAAGGCAGGATGGGTGATGCCATTTCATCAGGAGGGAAATGTGAAATGTATGGTTTGTATACTTTGTACCTTACCATGAACCAGTTGGCCTCATAATCCAAACACTATTTTTTATGATATCAGGATCAATACTGAAAATGGGAGATGTAATAAACAGCTTTAAATCTTCCCATAAAGGCAAAACAGTCTGCCAAATAATAAATAGGCTCAACCATTGCTCTATTTACTGGAGTACTACTTAACCACAAGGACCTATTTAATTATTTTGTTGAATTGATGAATCTACATACAGTAATTTACTTTTCCTTCACAGTCAGTTACCCAAGGTAATTCTAACTCGAATTAAACTGGGCTTTTTTGCTCCAGAAGTAGGAGGACAGATTAGAAGTCCAACTGAAATTACTTTCCTATTCCAAATGGTGAAAACTTGTTCTACTGAAACTCTCTGATTTCTTGTGAAATAGCTGTCAGGGTTCTGAGGGCACAAGTGGTTCTTAATGCCGTGATCAGCCTCTCCAGGGACCTGCCTTCTGTCCACGGACAAGAAGCCTCATGAAGCGCCATTCCGCCTCAGGGCTGGCCCCCTAAGTCCTCCCTGAGCTAAGGTGCATCTCTCTCCAAGCCCTGTCCACTGCTTTTCTGAACTGTCAGTCGGATTTCACAGGTTGATATGGGACTTTGTTGTCTCAACTTTGATTCACCAGACTGTGGATGTTTCTGTCATGAACCCTGCCCTGCTCACCCTGTTTAGATACTGTGGGACTGTGCCCTGCTGCAGTGGACATTGTCCTGGCTGTGTTGTGGTTAACTTCAGCTCCTGTCTTCCCTTCCCCTAGGGAGCAGCCTGCCTCTTGCTGCTCCCTGACTATAGTTCTGATGAGGAATGGAGCTTAGTCTTGGGGACCTTCACAACTCCAATCTGTAAAGCCACATTCAGGAGGTTGCAAGGCTGAAGCACCTGGATTTACAGTGTAGTTCAGCCGTATCATCAGGCCTGAGGATTTGGAACACCTCCCAGATCCCACTTCTGTCATTCCAGTTTAATTCTCCTGAATTCTGTTGCAATTGCTTATTAGTCCTATGACTTCTCCTTACAAAATTCTTTATCCTAATCAACGAATGCCTTCAAAAAGTGATCTATTCAAGTTAGCACACACTAATAACAGCAATAAGCTCCATTTGTTTTCAGTGAGAGCATTGCCAGAGGTTTGTTTGATTTGGATGATTTAATCTTTATTAGCAGCAATGGAATCTGTACTTTAAATGATCAGCTAAAGGATAATGGTAGCACAAAGAGTCTTATGAGGGAAGACTGGGCGAGCTAGGGCTGTTTAGCGTGGAGAAGAGAAGATTGAGAGAAGATCTTAACAACATGTACAAACACCTGAGGGGAGAATGTAAAGAGGATGGGGCCAAACTGATCTTGGTGGTGGCCAACGACAGGACAAGGGGTAATGGATTCGAATTGAAAGATAGGCAGTTCCATCACCATGTGAGGAAGAACTTCTTTAATGTGAGGGTGACAGAGCCCTGGAACAGGCTGCCCAGAGAGGTTGTGGAGTCTCCTTCTTTGGAGATCTTCAAAATTCACCTGGATGCCACCCTGTGCCACGTGCTCTAGGTGTCCCTGCTAGAACATTTGATTTAGGAGCAGGGGGATTGGATAGATGATTTCTAAAGGTCCCTTCCAACCTTCACCATTCTGTGATTCTGTGATAAATGGTAAGAATGGTGTCATCCTTCAACAGAACTAATTTTAATTAAAAAAAAAAACAGAGCAAAGTAAATGGAAGCAGCAGACTTTAAATGAGGTATTTATTGTATTTCTTTGTTGAAGGACAAGAGCAATTATTTAAATTTTACCCGTTATCCTTTTGCTTTTATTCTGTTTTTCTTTCTTTCAGGATTTCCCATTTAAATACTTGTGCATCACTTCCATCTCAGCATCATTCCTGTTTGCTGTTCGCTAAAATATCTTTCTCTGAGCTCATAAGCTGAAAAGTTCTAAAGCAAATTAGTGATCATAGTCAGATTCTGTGGGAGAATGATTAATCATAAATAATAATCATATTTTGAGAGAAGCAGCTCTCCTCTGAATAGGGGCTGGAAATGCTGCATGATACTAATATTGTTCTATTGTTGCTTTGCTTCTGAATTACTTCAGAAAAAATAGGCAAATCTTTCATGCTGTTAGAAAATTCTCTTATCATAAGCATTATATTATGCTTATGGGACCCATCTCACACAAAGTGTGAGTATCCAAAATTAGCATTTTAGACTCCATTCTTTAACTTACAGTTCCTAATTATAGTTCCTGTCTATTGCATCTTAAAATATTGCAACTCTTGTTTGGACATGTAACTAGTAACATATAGGAAAAAAATATGTAAACGCTTTCTTCGTCTATCTATTTTATGAGGGCTAGATAAAGCTTTATTATTTAAGCATACATTTTTATGATTTATGATTTTATTATTATATTCTAGAACATTATCAAGAGCACTGTCTATCATATTGATATTGATGTAGGTGCCAGAGATTTTGGCTTTGTTCCTGATTTCATCCTTGTTTCTTTCACTGAGTTTCAGCCACCAGCCTAAAATTCTCAGTCTAAAGTTTTACACAGATCATGTTAAAGGTTGCATTAGGTTGTGTTGGTTTTTTTTTTCCATTGGGGTGAGGATTAGGGAGAAGGGCAGGGAGAGGAAAAGAAACTCTTTGCACCCAAAACATGTTAGAAAAATCAAATCACTCCAGACCACTTATTTATTTTTTGCTTATTGAGGAGGAAAGAATAAATAAAGCAGATGAACAAGAGCTTCACAGCCTGAGGAGACTGAAATGATGTTTGAACAAGGAGAATGCCTCAGCCTTTCCATGGCACAATTTAAAATTTTCAGTTTCCCTGTTTCAACTGGTATTTACATGTCCTTCTCTTCCTGTTTCATCCCAACCCTATGGGGATGAGGCTAGCTAGAAGGATTAGATTGTTTAAATGTGTAATGTTATGTATATACATGCCTTTCCTTTATTTTGTATAAAGAAAAGAATTACTTAGAAGAGGATCAAATTTTGATGATGGTGTTCATTTTAGATGTTTTGTTATTATACAGTTATAATTTCCTGATTTGGAGTACCTGAGTGTAGGAATAAGGAATAGGAAAAAAGGTTGGCCAGGGATGAAAATGATAATGCTGATTGCTTGATGGATAAAAGGATTTTCTGAGGCCAATAATTAGATGTTAACAAGGATCACCTGGTGAAGGTAGAGAGATAAGGAGATATATAAGGACCACCTGGGAAGGGAGGGTATGGGAGTGGTGTGGCTGTGGGGAATCTCAAGGTTGTTGTCTACTCCTTTGTGCTACCTACAGATGGTGCCTGAACAGGGCCTTGAGATGGATGATAAAAAGGATCTATAACTTGAGAAGTAAGCTTGACAAGTCATGTGGGAAGGGAGCCTCAGGAGCTCTAGAAGATTGTGAAAGGGATGAAGCAAGCCCAACAGGATGAATGGGAAACAATGTAAATGGTAACAAAGCTATGCGGGAGGAGTGTGGACTGGGGAAGCTCTGGACACTCAAGAAGCAAGCCTCAGAAGCTTTAGTTACTGAAAAACAGGAGTCTAGCTGTTGAGGACAATAAGAGACCTTATAACTAAGGAGCTGTGGGAAAGAGATGCAGAACTAAGGAGCTGAAAAAGGGAAAATGGGATGCTGAGCCTCAGAAGCTCTAGAAGACTGAACTAAGGAGCAGTGAGAAAGATCAAAAAGCAAAGCAGGACACTCAGGAATATGTGGGAGTGTGAGCCTTAGAAGCTCTCTATAACTAAGGAGCAGGAGAATTAGTAAACAAAAATGGACAAATGTAGGAATAAGGAATAGGGAAAAAAAATGTTGGCCAGGGATGAAAATGATAATGCTGACTGCGTGATGGATAAAAGGATTTTCTGAGGCCAACCATTAGATGTTAACAAGGATCACCTGGTGAAGGTAAAGAGATAAGGGGATATAAGGATTGCCTGGGAAGGTTGTTGGGGAGACCCTGGATGGAGAAGAGGCTGTGGGGTCTCAAGGTTGTTGCCTGCTCCTTTGTAATCCCCACACCTGAGTTCGAGAAGCATCATCAAACTGTTGAGAGTCTGGTGGAGGTAGCTAAAGTGTTTATGGACCTGGGACGTAATATGGGGGAAACTGCAAAAGTGTGTTTCTTTGGTCTCAGGGAGCATTTAATTGAAGTCTATCATTGAAGCAAGGTTAGAGAAGATGGAGCCAGACTGTTCTTGGAGATGGATGATAAGAAAAATCACAGTGGTCACAAATTGACATAAAACATTCTGCTGAACATAAGCAAAAATGTTTTCATAGTGAGAATGGTTAATTACTTGAATGAGTTGTCCAGAGAGGCTGTGCAAGGACTTTCAGGTCCTTGAGCATCTGCTGCAGCCTTGCTCTGTCAGGGAACAGCAAGAGTGGGCTGCTGTGCAAGGGAAGGCAAGCCAAGAAGGACAAGGGAGACAAGAGGGGTGACCTCGTGGAAAAGGGATGTACTTCCACAGTATCCAAATGAGAAGAGCAGAACAGATTGGGTAAGGGTAACCAGGTTCAGCCAGCAGTCCAGTGATCACCGGAGAAGTCCATGAAAACATGACAGGACATCTTTTAGGTCCAACCAGGAAATCAAGTCAACAAGTTTGTAATCAACAAGGTACAAGACTGGTCACAATATACCTACATTCCTACCATACTTACCTACTATTCCTAAGCAGTTTTGTTTTATTTGGAGCTGGAATTCATTGCATTTTCTGTAGCTATATCCATAATGTAGACATCTATCTATTATAGTCAAAGAAGAGAGCAAGCATGATTCATCTGGCTTATTTTGACATATCTACTTTAATATGTTAATATCTATACTCTCTGCTAATTATAAAAGGAGTCTAAATGACTAGCTCACAGGTATAGGAATCTGCTTATGGGCAATTGTGTTCATCTGCCATGTTTCTGATTATTTCCAATATAACAGTAATTAACAGCAATACTGGCTCATAAAGGTCAAGGTAATCAGTAGCTTCTTTTTTCTAATGACTCACCAACCATTTAGTAGTCATGCTGCATTGCTGTTACTAGATACTTTTTAGTAGTTTGAATCTCTTATATGCACTAGTATTGTTGCTGCTGTCCCAGCCTCTTCCTCACATCTACAATTCAAAAGCTATTTATGAAAACTGATTACTAGTTTCCTATTGACACCACAATAGGAATTTGGATCTGTCTATCCAAAAAGATGTAGGTAAAATTCTTTTTATGTTCAAATAATGCATAGCCTCCAATCAGTCCTAAAACTTCTTCAAAAAGTACAAATGTACAAAAAAAGTACAAAAGTACAAAAAGTCCCATGAAGATGAAAGTGTTCTGCTTTAAAACAGATACCCTCATGCATGGTGTTGCAATTGTCTGAATAATTAGTGAAACATTACTTTGAACTTAGATCAGTTATTTTCTTTTGTTGGGCAGAAAGGTATGTTTCGAAATGATAGACAGCTTTTCTGTTCGCCCTTCTATCCCTGTCATTGCAATTACAAAATGAAAAGGTTTTTAATCAATGGCTTGCATCACTTCATCCTAAAAATAGTTGTTGCTAGTTTTCCTATTTGTAGTCCTCTCTCTAGTTTTGCCAATATCTTTTCTACCAACTCTTAACAACAGCTGCCTCTAAACAGCACAAAGTCAGAGGGGTTAATTTTCTCTCTTGCTGTCAGTAACAACATGTACCTTACCACCTAGAACAACTGGAAGGCATACAAATTGAACAATAAAGCATGAGCTGCCAATAAAATACTGTCGCATTATACTAGCTACAGTTTGCAAGAGACTAAGTTTCTAAAAAATCATTCTGTATGAAGATTTTTTTCAAACATAATATCATTTCTATCTTTTTAATTTAGTCCTCTTTGGTAACTACTGTATTTCATCATTTAACTGAGGCACTGAACGCCTTAGGGCTTGACTTTATCATGCGCTAATAAAATGAAGAGAAACAGACCTTTAAAAATAATTGCCAAAATAAAGTCTGTCAGCAAGCATTAGACTCAGCTGTGGCACTGGCTTGAAAAGGTTATTTTGCTTTAGAATATATTAAACATTTATTAGCTTCACTTCAGGTAAACATGTAGTTGTTTACATATCTGCAAATTTGTACAGACATGCTTCTAAATGGATTCAGAAAATAGCATCATGCTCAAAAATGTTCACCCTCCTTATTTATGATTTGAAAAAATAATCAATGTATTCGTTAGCAATTGGCCAGAGATAAAACCTAGGGAATTTGGAGATCAGGGTTCATTTCCTTTATCTATCTTTGACTTTGCTAATAAAATGTGCTATTACTTATTTGATTTGTTTCTTCTTCTTTCCACAAACATTTCCCCTGCCACCCGAGCAGTTCAGGTTGGCTCAGAGGAAAAGTATATGTAAATAAAATAAATTCGGGTTTTCTTCAGACTTACCAGTAAGAACAGATGGCCTAAAACTATAAGAAATGTTGGTTCTGTGATCAAAATGGTCTAGTGAAAACGAAAGTTTCCACAAACTCTCTGTGTGTAAAAGCTTGCCAGGGCTGTGTAATATTTGAGCTACTTCCATTAGCACCTAGGGTAGGGTTTTGGTAGAATATGGGGTTAACTGCAACACAGTTATCAAGAAAGCTTAATCTCTGGGTCTACTCACATATTTTTTTGCCATCATTTTGAACCTCAGAGCTGCTCAGGTTTGGGAACCCAGGTGCCTGTCTGAGCACAGTATAGGCAGACTAGTCTGGGGAGTCCAGAGCCTCGTGCAGGCTGGAGACCCTGAAGTAGCCAGTAGGCAGCCAGGCTCAGAGCATGCCTAATGCACAGAGAAGTGACACTCCAATGAAATACAGGAAATTTAGGTTCTTATCTGTGTTCTCGAGATTATTTCTAACTTCTATATAATGTAATGGAATAAATAATTATAGGATGTGAGGCACTATCTG
Source organism: Tinamus guttatus (assembly GCF_000705375.1). The sequence continues at coordinate 78,492 of NW_010586527.1, forward strand.
CATTTAAAGTTCATTCTGGACCTTAAAACATATACTAAAATCTACTTAGTGCTTGACTGTACAGTTTTAACTGTACCATTGCTGCTTTCTATAACTTTATTAACCTAGTGTTTCCACAATACTTGTATTTCTAGGTCTCTTTAATAATGGATATCTTTCAGAAACTATGTTTTATTGTCACTTGCTTTTAACTTGTAAAATATGTTTTATGGTCTATGTCAGTAACTCAAATTCTTCTGTTTTGTTCCTTGCAGCAGTGCATAAGCTTTTTGAGCTTTTTACAGACCACATCAAATTTCCAGATAGATTAATTCTATCAATTAAATGTTCCTTCATAGTGATTTTTCCCTATCAGTCCTAATATTTTATTTCTTTTTGCAGACCTTCTCTTTCCTTTATCTCTGCTTGATTTTCCTTTTCCTTTGTACTAAAACCAGGTATGGACACCACATGATTTTTTATAACTTTCTTCAGTAAGTTAGTTTATTAAAGCTTGTCTTATCCATCTGCTTTCACAGAGATTCACATAGAATTTATCAGCTGGGAGGATTTTTCTTTAAATGAGTTCTCTCAATGTTAAGACATCCCCAGCTTTTCACATAATTGAACCACCTTTTCATTTGCATTATCATATCCTTACATATTTGGAAGAAAAATCCTCGCCTGCACTTCAATAAGTCTCTTCTCCAAATCTGTTTAATTCTCTGTGAACTCTTCTGGTGGGATTCTAACAGTCATTCACTCCAGTGTAAAGGATAATCAAGATACCTGCTATAGTTACCTTCCCAACCTTTCTTTACAGCCTCTGCACCTCACATCCTTGGTCACGGCAAGCAGCAAGTAATTTTAGAAATGTTACTGTGATGAACTGATCAATTATTTCTAAATATAAAATTTTATTCACATAGATCTGCTTCTGCCAAGTGTCAATGTTCTTCCTAACCTTGTCCCATTTAGATTTTTTTCTATGATGACCCAGCACTAATTCCTCTTAGTACCTTTTTAAATTCTTTTTCTTTTTTTCCCCCCTATAAAACAGGATTACTTTATTTTAGATTCGACTTAAATGACCATCAGCTATGGTCAAATGCAAGAGTTTTCATGCATATTCTCGGCTTTCAAACCACAGTGCCCAAATAAATGACATAAGCTTCAAGTTGGAACTAGTCACTGATACTCTCTGCTGGTTTCTGGAAAGCACTGATGACAACTTCTTGGCACAGATGATCGAGTAGCCAACAAGGCGAGGGTCTCTGCTGGACCTTGTACTTAGAAACAAGGAAGAGCTGGCTAGAGATGTGAAGGCTGGGGGCAACCTTGGCTGCAGTGACCATGAGGATCCGGCACAGGGCAAGGTGCAGGATCACAGCCTTGTGCTTCAGGAAAGCAGACCGTGGTCCTCTTCAGAGACCTGATTGGAAGAATCCTGTGGAATAGAGCCGTAGAAGGAAGAGGAGTCCAAGAAACCTGGCTGATATTCGAGATGCCTTCTCCAAGCTGAAAAACAAATTCTATATTATAAATAAACATAATCAGATAAAATCAGAAAAACTTCTCGGGCCTAAAAACTAAAACATTCCAGCAGCTGTGCAAGGTGGTTTTCTGGTAACATCAGAAATGACAGATTATTTCAATTGCAGCATGTAAACACTGCAAAAAAATCGTGCTTCTATCCTTTAAATTGTATGATCTGAAATATGTATGATATGAAAATCACTGGCACATACACCACATTGAAACATATAGGGGATGCAACTTTCTAAAAAATATTAACAGCCAAACAACATAATAAATAAGTAGCGTCTTCTTGCTAAGGCAGGTTAAAATGGGGACATTGTTATAATTGCAAGATTTAGCTAAGTTTAGCTATTTAAAAGAACTGCAAACTCTTGAGCCTTTTTGATCACTGCAGGCAAGGATTGCCAATGGGGTGTCTATCTATATTTATTATTGCGTAGGTATGTCATATAAATAGAAACAATGGTAACAGCTCTCATTCCTCAGCTGGTACAAGCTGGCATCATTGATGTCAATTGTATCCCCTTTAAAAATCTTGTGAATTTGACCAATGATAGGATTTTGAGTCAAACTGCAGGATTTGGGTCTGTTAAAACATTTAACATTTGCAAACATAATTTTGCCAAATTAATGTTTTTGAAAAATATTCATAGAGCCAAACCTACTAGGATAAGCATTCACACTGTTCTAGTCATTGTAGTGTGTCTGCTTCTTACACAAGGAGCAGGAAATAAAAAATATTTATTAATCCTAGAAGTTTCTTTCTGCCCAGTGTTATCGCTGTGCTATGTAGTTTGCTTTCCCTGTCCTAAGCTGCAAGTCAACAGAAAAATATTTACACTATGTGATCTTTCCATGCAAGGGAAGAATATTTAATATACAATGCATGACAGTTTCGCACGGTCTAGGATTATATGACTTTTCCAAGCTTCAGACAAACTAAATAGAAACTGCATTTGTGTAGCCCAGGGCAGATACAGCTTCAAAAGACAGGAAGCACCTCTTCACAACCCTGGACTTGAAAAATGCACGAGCATTCATTTGAAGGCTTCTGGAGTGAACATAATTATTTTAGTAGGTACATCAGGTTAAGGGCATAAGAAAGGATTTCCTGTCCTTTGCATATCCTCTTATAGTGGTAGGCCTTACACTTTTTTCCAAAGGGTTGGTTTACCCTGAACATAATCGCCCTTGGGGAAAAATGTATCTTTTCCGATCTTACACTGTGGAACAACTGCTCCAAGCTTCTCATCTGTGAGCAGTCTAAGAGCCAAATTAATAGGATCGTATAGTCACATTCATAGTCTCTGAGTTGTGGTAGGTCACATTTTATTTCCAGCTTTCTTAGTACTGCAAAATGAAATACAGTGCTTAGTAGCATAAATAAGTTGCAAATTCTCACACATCTTTTTGCTCTGTTAAGAAGTATAATGTGTAAGATGCAGGAGTAATTATTTCATTGTGCTTCTTCGAGACAAGGCTTCATCTGGGTACCTGCATCCAATTCTGGTCATATACTTCAAAGAAGGTGTAAACGGGGAGGAGAGAGGCTAGACAAGAGCATAAGGGGCAACAAGGTGACAAAATGTTGAAGAAAATGTGTTTAGCACAGAAATGAAAAAAATGAACGGGGATCTGATGCAACTTTGCTCCTGTTATATGGAGGACTGGGATTGTTTGCCAAAACCAACAAGTACAAGGGGTTATGAAAAAGACTATTGTAGTAGAATAGTCTATTTATCTTTAGTGATGCATCCAGGGCATGTATTCTGGGGCATCAGCTTCCCTAGCAAAAACTGGGTTCTGAGACGGAACATGATGACAATGCGGAACTTTGTCAAAAACGGTATTCAAAAAGTAACTGGAAGACAATATTCTGTGTTTCCAAGAACAGGCCAAACCAATCATTGCCTGTTTTGGCAGGATTTATTGATTGTTTATCAGCATAGGATGTTGAATTGGGACTGATATACTAAAATTCCTTCCAGTGCAGTTTTTCTGTGTGTCTGTGCCTGTCAGCTCACAAAAGATCTCTGAAGACATCCATGGATATCAGGGAAGATTTCATTGTCTGTGACAGTGACAGAATACTATTTTGTCTGGTTAACAGGGACTTCCAAAGCCAAAGCATGTGTCTCCACATGTTTAGCCAGAGCCAGGTTCTGCAGCTGATGACCATGGTGCACTCACCTGCTGTGCCAATAGGCACAGAAGAGACAACACAAAACTCTAAGCAGTGATTTTTGCACTTCCAAAACACTTTTTAAATCTTTCTTCTCAAAATCTTACCCCAATAATTTAAAACCCTCATTTTTTAATCCTGTTCTTCTTCACATTTATCTCACAGCCATGACTCTAAAAACTAAACTGAAGATTTCCAGAACCGGGATCATGACTCACTTGATTTTAACTGTCTGTTCTAACACCTCTGAATACTATGCAGATCAGCCACAGAAAGGAATATGTAACATGCGTTGACGGGTGGCTAACAAGAAAATATAGCAGGAAAAGAAATTGCTCATATCATTTGTCATCATTGCAGAATTGTGTTGACTGCTTCACTCATGCCAGTAACATGACAAATATTTCACATTTTATAGCTAAGAAGCAGGTTTTTGACATGGCTGTCATATACAGGAAAACACAGAATCCTGTTGCCTTCATTTTTGCAATTAATCTCATAGTGAGAGCACAAATGATTTGACAGGGAGACCATCATAACAATAGCATCATGATCTTTGTGTGATGGTTTTGGAAAACATTGTTGAAGATCATTTCAAAAGATCTCTTGGCTTATGAATTGCATCTTCAATTTTCCAGCATAAATGTAAACGTGTGCCAGATAGTGTTAGTCCTATTTAAGAGGATGTTCTTTCTAAAGCCAGGGTATAGAAAATTTAAGAATCTTGTTCTGTATTTGGCAGTAAGAACAAAGTACCTTGAACTACCATTACACACGGCTTGCATACAGAAATGCACCGATACTTGAAAAAAAATGTCTCTAGATTTTCTTAACAGCTAGAATTTACTGTATGTTACCATGGAGGATTTAGTGGCAAAATTAATTAGTTTTTGTTAATGGGCAGTCAATACTGTGTTATACTTCGGACGTGTACAAATGCTGAGGTGAACTAAAAGGAAAAGTCTAAATTTGCCTGGGCTTACATTTCTGAAAGCAAATATTTTATCCTTTGTCCATAATGCCTGTAGAAGAGGACGTACAGGAAGGTAATTAAGGTCCACCTTAATTGGAAAAGCATCATTTGGAATTAAGGTCCACCCTAATTGGAAAGCATCACCTTTCCTCCTACAAATGGTGTTCAGTAGAATCCTTACTATATAGGTTATTTTTTAAGAATCAAGAGCTGTAAATGGTTTGCAAATCTTCTGCAGCCACATAGGTACTTCTGTTGTTCAAGGACAACATGTCTAAAATGGATGCTTGCATGAAAGTAGATGGCTTGATATAATAATATATATCCAATAATGGGTCTTGTAAAAATGGTATGAAAATAACTACACTGAAAACTAAAATTAGCTGACAAGTCATGAGTCTTCATTCCTTCTTAGATCAAGAAGGTAATGCTTGTGTTTGATTAAAGCAGCACAGAAAAGTCACAGAATTATAAAATATTATATGTTCAAAGTGATCTTTGTAGTCCATCTAATCCAGCCCTCCAAATATCATATGCTGGACCACTATAAAATGCATGAGGCTGGAACATCATCAACAGAAATTATATTGATTCAATGTATAGATTGATGTGCATTGTGGAGGAATGAAATACTGGATGACAATAGAAGAAAATGAGCTTGAGTGATCATAAAGTATTTACTGATAAATGCTAAACTAAAGAAAATGCTATCACTGGGCCAAAGCAACCTACTTTAGACAGGTATAAACTATGATCTGTGACACCTTAATAGGATATGTCTCACCTAACTGCATTTATCTGAAAGTTACATTTCTAGCCTAAGGTGGTTGTCTACACCCCTTTAGTCATTGGAGGTATTTTCAGCGTGTAGGTCATTAAAGCTAGAAATAGATTTCTATTACAGAATGGGATTAACTTCTCTCCGGTAGTGTTCATTTCTCTCAGATTAGAGAAGGATGACAAGCCCAGGCTAATCACACAGATAAGTGAAATAAATCCTACCATTAGGTGAATGAAATTCATACTTGTTTAGTCTAAAAGGGGAGCTGACATTTTAACATAATTAGCTAATCTACCAAAATGTTTTTAAATATTTATTGGCCTGAGAGATTTGTTCGCCACAACCTCTTATTTAAATAATTTTATGAATGCATGTGTTATGATCACTGAAAACTAAATTCTGTGATTCTCTTAATTAGAAGGTATAATCCTCAACTGGTGTAAATGGAACTAGCTTAGTAATACAGAAGAGAGAGTGTTTCCACACTAACACACACTGAGTAACATGTTCCCACTTTCACCGCAGTCATGTGATAGAATCTGGTCCCATTATCTTCAAAGAAGGGAACATTTTAGGCACGCAGGCCATGCTGTTATCCCCACTTTCCAACAAAGAAGAAAAATATCGCAGTATATCCTAAGTGATATTACATTATGCTCATTCCTTCCCCAGTGAGAAACAGAAGCTAAGACAGCAGCAAAGATTTGAAATATATGAAGACTGACAAGAACTTTTGGATAACATTTCATTTTGTTTAAGGTTTCTTGAAGATTATCTGCATTGTATCTCAAAAGTGATAGAGAAGTTTGACTGAAGGAACAGATTTTCCCTCAATTCCTGAGCCTACTTTGTACCTGATTTTGCATAATTTAATTTTGGGTCTGAAATGGCCTGTACTAGTTGATAATAGAGCCTAAAATATTGTTAGCTGGTAAGAAATTGCATTAGCCTTCCAACATCTTTCCGCATAAAGAAGTAGACAGCCTGCTGGAGAAATAAGTAAGAGATGGCTATATAGTCATGTATGTCTGCATGTTCTGAGAAAAGAGATGGAACAGAATAGACAATATGACCTTTTATATCAATGTCTGTTATTATTTTAGATTCTATCATTTTAACATGCATTTATAAAGCAAACTTGATCTGGTAAGGATTATTTAGTCAGTGTTATCAGCCACAGCATGTCATGAATTGTAACCTCACTCAGATAATAAATTGTATTCTTTTTTATCTTCGTATAAATTATATATTTAATCACATAGGTGGCTTTTCCTTTAACTAAAGATAAATTGACCTCATCAGGCGGACAAAAGGATAAGGATAAAACAAAGAGACAGCAACAAGATATTTAACCCCTTATTGGTAACTCACAGCTATAGGAAAAGCATTCAGTGGCCCTTGAATGTTTGCTCTAATTCTTGGTTTCCCACAAAGAAGTAAGTGAAAGTCTCTTTTTTTTGCTGTTGTATCCCAAATACACATTTTGGTAGTAATGAAAATTAAATAACTCAGTATTTACACAAACTCTTTCTTTCTTTTTAATCTTTAGAAAAATGCATTAAATTTAGGATTTAGTATCCCGAGTCAATTCATCACAATATAGGTCATGAAGCTGAGCCTCCTGTAGACACTGATCTATCTGCATATGTGAAATCAGCACTACAGGATTGCTTTAATTCTCTTCCTGCTTTTCTTTCTCTCACTAGACATATTTTACAGATTCTTCTGCTTCTGCCTAATGTGTCAAAATCCAGACACTTTGCTAATTGCTGTGATTATGACATTAAGAATCAAACTGCTGATTCCTCAGTTGCAGTGAGGTCTTCAGGTCAGCTCAGCAATCTCTAGTGGATGAAGGATGCATAAAAGGTTTGAATGAAGTGGCATATTTATTCCAAAAGTGTTACAATCTTTATTCATAATTAAACCTGTTGGGTATTCCTTTCTAATAAAACTGTTTTGCTTACAGTTAATTCTTACCACATTAAGGATTCATTACTACATTGGAACAAAAATACTGTTGGTTGATTTTCCTTGATTGACAGAGAGGCTTTAAATGCAAAGTGTAGTGCTAATATTTCTCTTTCCTCCTTTTCTTGATAGGAATTATTTTAAAGGCAATATCTTGATCCTCATTACAACGCTCTCCCACAGAGACACTGGTGTTTGCACATAATAATGAGGTGCAAGCAGTGCTATAGATCAACCTCAGAATGAAGGGAAAGCAAGCTATGAATGAAAAGGAGAAAAACACTCAAATCACTTTCTTGCAGTTTTAAGATAGTCTTAGACTGAAAAGTAAAGAGAGAATGAGAAGTAAAATTATAGGAGCAAAACACATAAAAACAAACATATAAGAGATATATGTGCCTATAAGAGACACATGTGCCAGACTCAAATTCAAATTTATTTCTTTATGTCCAAAACTATATCAAAAATGAATGAACATATGAAAGAACTTTAAGAGTGTTCAGTGCTAACAGCAGTATTGCTGGAAGTGATTTGCATCCTGGCATGTGGCTTTTCCTTCACCTCACATTCTTTTATGCAATACAGTAATTTTTGTTTCTGCTTCAGCTTTCACAGTAATACTAGAGGAGCTATTTGTATAACCTGATTGGAGTCAGTGGAATAGTGATAGAAACATTTGAAAAGCTTCAGCACAAGAGCATGATGGAAGACAGATCCCAAGCTGCTTTCCCATATGATTGCTGTCACAGGCCTAAATGGGCACTGGAGCAGGCCTAGCTTGTTGAGGACGTGAGCTGTTTCATTAAACATTTTACACAAAACATTAAGTATATCTACCGGAGAAGGATCCTTTGCTCAGTGATTACATTGCCTCTTGCAGCGTGTTGGAGCTCTGTGGCAACACATTTATTCTTCGATTCCCAAGCCAGGGGAGTAATTTTGGGGGTTCCACTTGTTTAATGGAACAGGAGCAGGTGTTTGACCCTGTATCTTGATTCTTCTGCTGACTGCCAGCTTTCCCAGCAGCTCACCATGCAGGTGGCAAATGGCGTCTGCCCAGCTCTTCTCCTAGTGAGTTAATTAGTGGATGGCAGTGTGGAAATCTGCTTTCCTCTGACTTGTTTCATACTGCAGATGGAAAATCTGCAGCATGCAGTATTTATATTACTGAAATGACAGCCATAGAATAGAATTGTGAGCAATTGTGATTCTATTCTTTTCTCCTAGTTTACCTATTAGAGTACAAATATATATATGTGTGTCTGTGTATATTACATATTGCAGAGAGTCAGAAGGGGCACAGGGAAAGTTTACTCTCATTCAGTTTGAGTAAGTTAAGAAAATGGAAAAGAACATACACACACATGCATACATACTGCTGCATATCATCCTCTTGTGGACTGAGGACTGCATAGCTGTGTAGCTGCACCATATTCTCTGACCCCTGTACTTCCTCCAGCAATTTCACCTTTGTTAGAGAAAGCACACACAAACATACAGAAAAAAAAAGATCAAGCTACCCTTCTATTCCACAAAAAGCTACACAAAGGGAAACAATTTCTGTGTTAGCTGGAATATTTAACCCTCTACCAACTGATCATACACATGAGAATGTTTTTATAAAGTGTTAACTTCTGTTAATGCGTTTAACCAACAAGATACAATAAGTCCTGTCACCTCAGAATACAGTTCTGATCTTTAGACTAGCAGCTCAGTGAGTCACAAGAAGTGGACAAACATTCCTAGGGGAGTCACTGCAATTTAATTCATCATCTCTCCTAATTTTCTCCTTTCTTTTTTCAACTTGCAGCACTCCTTACAGACTCTGCTTGCTATCCTTACTCTCCACACACCCTGTATATCACTGCAGGTGATTGTTCCGCAGTCTGATGTCTCTCTGGTAGTAGCACTAGCAGAAATTGAATAAATAAATAATTTTATTTATTTATTTATAAAGGAAAGGTGATAGAGCAGGTTCTGTGAATGTGCCACTGGTATAATGGAGCCGATCCTCACATATGTGCACTGGGCTGTCACAGTCTCAAGGACCAGCGGGTGACCACTTTTGGAAAATGATCTTTGGTAGCTAATATATAGATAAATTTACTAGAAAGAGATTTTGCTGAACAAAACCAATCCCTTTCCTTCAATATCCTGATTTAACCGATAAAGTGAATTAAGTAAACGAATACTATTCATCAATTAGAGAATATCATATTTATGATGTATACTTTTAATAAATGCCATCTGGACAAAAATGCTCTGGCGTGGATTAGGTGTCTGACAGATACAGAATCAGTAAAATGAACAACTTCTCAGGATTGTAAATGAGAGCCTGATTTCAGGAATTTCAGTTTGGTAGAATGAAGTGAAGTTTAAATCATGATTATGTTTCCAGATTGCATCTATTTTAGCACAAAGCTAATACAATACTCAGAAATATTTCCCCTCCTTGCTAAGCTTCCTTACTAACTTACCAATGCTGGCTTGCTTCTTCAGAGGAGATTTTTTTTTTCTCAAATGAAATGAGAGAGAGAGAGACCCAGCCAGCCACAACTATGAAGGGCTTATTTTCTAGTTACTGGAGATTTACTGTATCTTTTTATTATGATTATTATTCTACCAGTTCTCTACACTTAAATGGAAAAAATACATTTTTTTTTTCCCAGTGAAGCTCTTTTCCCTTGGAAGATGAAATTTGATAAAGTTAGAGTTTTTGAGAAAAAAAAAAAAGTGATTCTTTTAAAGCTCCTCTCCTATGATACCTTATTATTGCTTAGAACATTTATTTCATTTTTTTGGAGAAATACAGATTTTTTTCTTCCCCAAGACTGAAAATTGCACCTCAGCACAACTCTGCACTTCAGATCCCCATTCACTTTGTCCCTGACCAAAGGGGAAAGCTCCTCTAGAACCAAAAAAAGGGAAATACTGAAACCATTGAGGCACACAACCTAATTGCAGAATGACCTGACCATGGCGGTACAGTATAAGTTCCAGTACAGTATGAAATTCATTCCCCAAAATTATAAACAAATTACCTCTGGGGCAAAAACATGCAGCTTCTCAGGGTCCTGCAGGGTTCTCCAACCTCCCTCCAACTCTGCTCCACCAGCCAGCCCCATGGCTGTCCGTGAAACCGCAGTGGTGCCGGCTCCAGTCCCACCATGTCCCAGCCCTGCCTGGACACGGGACCCTCTGGGCCCCCAGCCTGGCCAAACGGTGGTTCCCAATAACCCTGGGCCTGGGACTGCCCAGGTTACTGTTCCCTTGGAGTGAGGGGACAGGCCCTGGCATGGAGGCCCTGGTGTCCGGGCCTGGCTCTGGCCACCCCCATGGTGCCTGACACAACTAATCAGGAGAGCAGTGAGAACACACCCTGACATTAATTAATTGAACATGAACTCTAGTAGAGGTCTCTCTCCCTTTTTTTTTTTTTTTTTTTTTTTTTTTTTTTTCTATTTTAGCAAAATGAGAAGCTGGTGAGTGATGATGACCCCGTGAGGCATGGGGAAGCTGGAAGTACCACCAAGCACTGCAGTCACAACCTGCCGGCACCTTCCATCCCTACGAGTGGGAGAGAAAATGCCAGAAAATGCAGTGAGATTCAACAGGGATAATCCAGTCCAAGGATAAGCATAGGGGAAATAACTGTATTTTATAGTCTGGGAAAGAGAAGGCTTGCGGGGGACATGATCACAGTCTATAAATACCATCAAGGTAACAATAAAAATGACTGAAGGGAATTACACTGTCTCAGAAGATGAGATGACAAGAAGCGATAGCCTGAAGCTAAGGAAGAAAAAGCTTAAGGTAGACATTAAGAAAAAGTCTTTAATAGCTAGAATGATTGGTCACTGTAAGAAATTACCGAGGGTGACAGTCAAATCACCAACACCGTGGGTTTTATGTGAGAGAAAAGATTACTTAATACTCTGATAAAGGAGAAGTGCAGGAGAAAGTAGGGTGACAGATCAGGGAACTAATTCACCTCTGTGTTACTGATCTGTGAATTTGTTACTGAATGCATGCATATAATTCAATCCAGTTTATATATATTCCTGTATAGTTAGAAGAAGTAAGTAGGGGAAGTGGTTTTGAAAACCAAATATCTTGTTTTTAGCTGCTATTGATTGAAGTTAGCTTTCTTTGAGAGAAAAGAATCTCAGTTATTTTAGAATATTTTTCAGGGAAAACAATCTTTATATTAAGACTTCTGTCTCTAAATTTTTAGGGATATGTAGCTATATGCAATTAAAAAGTAGCAAATGACATACGAGCTAACAAATGCCTACATTCTGTTTCTGCTGATGAGAGACATTAAAAAATAAGTATAATAGAATCATAGAATGCTTAAGGTTGGAAGGGACCTCTAGAGGTCATCTAGTCCAACCCCCCTGCACACGCAGGGTCACCTAGAGCACGTGGCACAGGACTGGATCCAAGCGGGTTTTGAGATTCCACAAGGAGTCCACAACCTCTCTGGGCAGCCTTTTCCAGTGCTCTGTCACCCTCACTGTTATAATTGTCTAGAGTAAACTAGAGGACCGTAACTCATGGGAACAAAATGATTTTTTAATAAAGAGTCAGATATTTAGGATTCCAGGGAGACATAAAGCAAATCTGCTGCTGCTGGTGAAGCTGGGAGGGCATAAAACAAAACTGTGTTTCTCAGAACTAGGGCTGAAGAAAAGGGTGGAAAACTCTTTACAGAACAGCTCCATATTCCCACGATGTGCCATAATGCCATTATTGCCAAAAATGACACCACAGTGTCTCAGCTCCTTTCTAGGCAGGGAATTCTAGGAATACAGAGCATCATTTTCTTTTGATGACCTCCTGGCAAAAGTCAAGAAATATATATATTTTTTTCTATGGGGAGTGGAAAGGTAATTTGATTTTGCACTTTCCTTCCACATTTTCTCCAGCAGCCTCATAGAAATCTCCTAAATCATTCATAACTGTTTTTGTGGCCCATGAGAACTAGGGCTACACTAATGGTGAAGTTTTAGAGCCAAAATCTAATCCTGCATTTCTTTGCATTTCACTTGAGGTAAATTAGGATTTTCTCTGTGGAGTCACAGATGCACTAAAATGTTGCAGCACACAAAATGAAAAATAATACAGATTTCTATATTTTCTATTATATATGTCCATTATATCTGTCTTTTATTTCTAGAAGAACTAGGAAGAACTGAAATTGTGCTTTGAGGCTGACTGAATGTTGTGTGTTTAAGATGATGATTCTAAAGTGTTAGTATTTGTTTAAAGTTGGTCTGATATACTTCATCATGATAGCTGAATTGCCAGAGGTAGATTTGGATGTAATAAAACCAAAATATGCATAGTGATAACTACTTTCTTTTTCTTTTGCAGCTCCATTCAGAGGAAATATACTAGAATATTTTAAAATTGAAACTATTATTAGAAATACTGTATTATGATTCTTGCAAAGTCTGAAGGGCTTTTTTTTCAATCAGTGATATCAGAGAACTTTTCCAATAGTAATTAAGTATCACAGATCACTGGAGACATAGGTAAATAGGATGAGTACAGCCATACTCAGACTGGCATACAGCTCCTGTTTTAAGACAGGCAGTAGAGTTACATGCACTTTTATTCTAAAATAATATCAAATAGCAGTCACCAGGGGATCTAGACAGTATGAGAACTGGTTATACAGGTATGAAATGAATAATGACATCTGCATTTAAAACTGTAGGTAGATTCACAAGCATCAGTAGATCTAGCAGATCTAGATTAGCAGCTAATCAGTAAAATCTTTTTCTTATTTTATCTGAAAAATATTAACCCTTCACCTCTCAGTTCCCTTTTTTTATGACATGGGCATGGTTGTTAATTTTTGGAATATTGCACATATGGAATACAAGAAATATTTTTTCAATATTCAGATTTCCTGGAATTCCATCATTCAGGGGTGACCCTGTTTAACTTGTGAAATTTTAAAGGATTACAGTACGATCCAGTAAGCACACAGCATCAAATAATAAAATTAGCAGAAGGGCTTAGAGCAGAGGCTGCTTAAAAATTACTCCTGAGACCAACAAGCAAGATTAGTGTCCTACAGATAAATTTTAAATGAGCAAAAGAAGATCAGTGCAAGACTTGGTAGACCAATGAATGAAGACTGGAAGTATTTTTTATGAAGAGAAGCTTGACAATGCCTGGATGAAAATGCTAAACTTGAGTAGGTTTTGTATTGATGAATCTTGTGGAAAGGACAAGGGACCCTAGAGACACTTGGAGGAGAAGGCTGTATGCTATTTATCAGAGCAACTGCAGATGAGAGGACTATCTATAGAATATACTTCACTTGCAGAATTTGGTCCCTCTATCTTTTCATAAATTGCTAGCAGAGAAAATTGTAAGCCAGATGATACACTCACTGGCTGATTGCTGCTCCCAGAATCTCATAATTGCTGAGTTTGGAAGGGACTTCCAGAGAACTCTTCGTCCAACCTCCCAGCTGAAGGTTCAAGGTCAACTGAAGCAGGTGGCTTACTGTCCAGTCAGGTTTTGAGTGTCTCCAAAGATGGAGACTCCACAACCTCTCTGGGCAACTAGCCAGCTTTTGGATACCTGCAATCAGAAAAGGTGCTACAAAGAAGGCCTCTGTGCATACTGCTGGCAAACAACTGGTCCAGAGGTCCTGAGGATAGTTCATAATATTAAGGACGGCAGCCCAACAGAGAAGCAAAAATAGCGAGAAGAAGCGGCCTCTGTGCATACTGCTGGGAAACAACTGGTCCAGAGGTCCTGAGGACAGAGAAGCAAAAATAGCGAGAAGAAGCCTTAGCTTAACACATCCCATCTCTGATTCTCACAGCTATAACTGAAAGATAATATCTGGCCGGAAGAGTTACAAGAAAGGCACTCCAGAGCCTGCTTCTCCTGAAGTGTAAATAGTGTTTTTATATTTTCTGCGCGTAAGTTATTATGCTGTCTTCTGAGGCAAACTGCATGTTGTTTTTATAGACAGTCAAACCAGGCAATACCTTGATCCCTCTTCTTAATAATATGTCATCCCTTGCCTAATGTTTGCAGGCTCTACTAGGAGATTCTGTTACATGTACACTAACATTTTATGCACAAATATCTGTGTAAATGTATTTTGTACAATTATTTCCAAGAATACATAAAAACTAAAGCACGGATGATAGAGGGAACTTAGTAAAGAAAGAAGAGGTAATCACAGTCATTTGCTAAGCAAATGTTTGCAGATATTTTTGCTACATTTATACCGTTTTTCTTTGTCTTTCTTGTACCAAAATAGATTTATCTGAAACAGTGTCTCAACTATGCAGTGAAAATTTAAGAAGGAAAAAATGAATAAACTGAACTAAAGTAACCACTGTGAAGTGGGAAGATCAAAGCCTATTCTTAACTCACAAAGCTAATAAGAACTTTATTTAAAGTTACTATAGGCTAACACATAAAAGAGAACAGTGGTCCATTCTTTGACTTAAAACAACCATGACACATTTTTCTTATCAGGCACTGCAGAAGACTGTGTTACTTTAAATTGATTATTATAGTTGGAAGTTTGATGATGAGGAAAAAATGAAACCTTGCATGATTCTCTATATTTACAGTTCATACAACCTTAATATTTATTAGAACTTTGGCTTCCGTTTCACACTAGATTTGCTGCAGGATTAACAACTTTTTCTTTAATAAAATATTTTTCCAACGAACTCAATCACTAACCTAACTCAGCTGGAATATATGGCGTGTAGCATGTTATACTTATTGTAAATTTACTTTTGATATGTTTGAGGGAGTTGCAAAATTTGTGAAAATATATATATATATGTGTATGTTAATTTAATCCATAATACACAGTAATGATCACTGGGCTCCCTTATGGCATCCTGCTCACCAGTGTTCAGAACAAACTGCAGGGCCCACAAACTTGTGTGTCCTACCATCATCCAGTGGACCCAGAGTGTCCGAAAGGGGCTTTCTCAGCTGTGGCCAGCTGTCACAAACCAGAAATTATCTCGCATTCAGAAGCGTCGAAACAGAAGTAGCATCAACACACAATGCACACAGATCTATACTGTGATTGAGTATTTCTGATGAAAATGTGATTTATGAATGAAACAAGAGTCTGTGTTTTTTTGTAAACATGCTAACAACATATAACGTAAAATAATACCATGAGGCTCTGTTCTGCACGATAATCTTCTCAGCTGACCAAATAGTCAACTTTTCTATTTATCACAACATGGAGAATTGCAAGAAGAGAAAGTGAGCAGAGGAGATAAGTTCTTTCTATTTTCCGCATACTTTGAAAATGCAACTGTAGTAGATGTCAATTCTTCATTGTTAACCAGAGTTAACACTGCATCTTTGTCTAGATTGACTTCTACTGTTGTACATTACTCATCACAGGCGAACATTCATTTCTGGGCTGATCTGTGAAAAAAACAGGGGTTTCCTCTGAGCAGTTACAAAGCCTAAGACCAAGCAAGGTCATTATTAATTAAAATAAAATTCATCTAAGGAATGTCCCCCAGCATTTCGCAACACTCCCACATTCTGATATTAAATAGAATTTAGAATTGAGTGCAGATTTTCCACATCACAATTTATTTTCCCCAGAAACACACATAAACCCTCGGACATAATTGAGACTCAGTACTTCACTGTGGTCATGGTAGGGATTATCCCCCTCTTTCGAAAGTCTTTTTTTTTGGCATTTTTTGGCTTTTTTTTTTTTTCTCTTCTGTAGTTTTGAGTGAAGATGAGTATGGATGGTGCAACAAACAGCAGAATCCCATTCAGAAAGGTGTAAGTAGATATAATATGGATAGATATGCTAGTTACATCAGTAAGTTTGTATTAGACTGCCTAATAAAGAGTTGAGAAGATGTTTGTGAGGTTTTAAAGCAAACTCTATCCGCGGAAGAAAAGCAAAGAGATACTCGAGAGAAGCTTGTGATGCCTGTAGTTATACTTTGCTTTTCCTACTAAGCTCTGGTCTCCCCACCGTGATCTGTTTATGTGCTCACCTGTTGGACCCTGTTCTCCACTCTGAGGTGAGGAGAGCAATTCTGTCCGCTCTAGGTAACATCTGGATTTTGAAAGCAACTTTCTCCATCCCTATGGACTTAAGGTCTTAGGTGACAACAGAAATGAGCAGACAGACAGAAGTACCAAGTTTCACTGTGTACAGCTCTGTGCATCTCCTGTACAGGCATCATCAGGGGGCAGTGTGGCTGCAATTCACAAATAAGTGATACCTTTTCTTCCTGAACTTGTTAAATATTCAGAGCACTGTAAAGGTGGGAAAGTTGTGGCAAGGCTTTGCTGCAGATCTGTCTGCTGTTGAGCAGTCTTCCCAAATGCAAGGGAGAGTGACTCTTTTTCAAGAAGCTCCAATCACTTGTTTTCTGAGTGTAACTCTAACACATGCATTTATTTAATTAATTAAACTAATTTGTTTGAGGGATGCATCACTGTCAAAAATAGAACAAATCTGTGGGCTGGCCCTGAGGTCCTGCTAGCCCGAGAGCACAAGATGGTGCTGCAGCTGGCCAGCTTGCTGATGGGGTGTAATTTATCTTCTTCAGTTTAGTGCTTTTATTTTCTGGTACAGAATTCCTCAGTGTGAATGTTTTCTGTCTCCTTGCCAAATCTGTGGCTAGTTGCAATTACACATTTACTGACAAATTAATATTTTCTCTTGGCATCAGCCTTATGTTTATTTTGTTCAGATATGCAACATTTTATTTGTAGCATCTGTGTATTTCTAATCAGTTTATCCTCAGTATATTGCTAATATCTCAGAGAGATAAGAACAGAAAGGAAAGCTAATATAAATTATATGCAATGAACAGCAGGGTTAATACTTTGTGAGGTTTTCCTATTTAATAAAAATGGTAATAGTCATTCCCCCTTTTGACTGATCTTTGTTATTCTTTTTTTTTCAAGAATGCAAAAAAAAAAAAAAGGAACATTGGGACCATTTGGTATGGACTATCCCTTTGTAATTATTTTTCTTGTTAATTTTCTTGTCTTTTTATTTTCTAGGCCGTAGTAGCATCCTTTGTAGTCCCTTTGTTGGAAGCTACATCAAAGTTACTATTATTTCATCATCTTCAGTATGTAAGTGCTTGATATACTGTGAAAAAAAATGGAACTTCTATGATTAATTTGTCCTTATTATACTGCTTTAGCAATACAGATGAAATAAATAATACAGAACAGAGATGCTGACTCTCAGTAGGTGTCCTTGTTTTATTGCTTCTGAAGTATTCAGGGGTATCTGTGATTCCAGACATAGACAGAAGCATTGCTTTTTAGGACTTTGCAGGACAAAGGTTTATTTCTTTTTTTGGTTGGTATGATTTTCTCAAAGCAGGTTTTATATATTGTTTGATTTGTCTGACAGGTTCAATTTGGTTATCTGTTGCAAGAATTATTCCCTTGACAATTTTCCCCTTCCTTCTACCATCCTGTCCTCTTCTAGCTTTACTCTGAGAGCCCCAAATATTCCCTTTTCACCTTGAAAAAGGAGCTGAGACTATGGTGATAGAAAACTTTGCAGAAGTGATGTGAAACAGCCAAATCAATTGGCTCTGATCTAATCAAAGAGGCACAAATCGAAAGATGTCTATACAGTAGCAAGCTATAGTACTGCAGCGCTATAGAACTGGATAGTTCCCTTCTTTCTTTAACTCCCAATTGTGAACCATTCATGCCACAATTCTTTCCATCTGCAGAGGACAATCATGTAACTGCTTTTCACTCTCTGATTCTGAATAGCCTGAATTACACCTAAGTTGCACAGAAGAATCCTGGAAATCCTGTTTTCTGATTTATTTAATCTAGTTTCTGATTTTGCCTAGTTTTTCTATAGGAAAACTCACTCTGCATGAGGTACAACAGGTTTGTGAAAGGGCTTTTAGAGTCATGGAAGGTTTGTATGTCTTTTTATGTGCATTATTTAATTTAATGTTCCTTCTTGAAAATATAAGAAGGATGCATAATTCCAGTTGCTTAAGACCTTGCATGTGATGGCCCTATACTTCCCTGATTCAGGATGCATCACAGCACTGCATATGTGCAGGTTTCCTAGGGGACAAGTCTGTTCTGCCCTGGTGCAGAATTGGCTCTGTCCTCACACTTTAACAGTTCCATTAAAAAGGGGCATTATGGAATGAGCAAAGACACAATTTCAAGGAACCAGTAGGTGAAATGGATAAAACAAGTATGTTATGGGGAAGTGAGGATAGATCTTTCATTTGACAATTAGGCAAAGTAAGGTGATTGGTTACATCAGGAATAGTTGCCAAGACTATGACTGAAGACAGAAAACTCCTACCTCTTTTTGTCCTGACCTCCCCCAAATCCCACATTGCTGGTATACCAGTTCACTGGTATATGTCTAATATCATATAATTATCTCAGGGCTCCTTTTACTGAGGATTAGGTAGTCTGGGCCCTTCTGTCTTTAGAAATCTGCAGAGGCAGGAAAACAAAATAAAACAAGACAAAATCTCTTCTCCCTTAACAAAGCTATTTTGTTCTGGCCCTTCACCTGGATGGCAGACAGAAAAGTCCTGGAATTTGAGCTTCAAGTAAAAAATTATGATCAAATACTCTAATTATATAGAAATACTGTTCTCTACCACTTAATTCCTGCGGTCTTTGTTTTGAATTGAAGTAGTGGTATGTTCTAACATAATTTTTAAACAGAACTCTCTTTAGAGAAGGAGTTATGTTATCACCATTTTTCAGGGGAAAAACTGAGGTCAAGGGAAATGAAATACATCCTGGTGATTATCCAACAGAGAGGAGACTGGGATCCAGATTTCCTGAATAGGATCTTTCTTACATGCTCTATATACTCCAGGCCTAACTTTTTATTAGAACAATATGTCTTCTTGTCGTTACACCAGTATTTTCCAGAGAGTTATATACTTCACTGTTACTCACTTAGCAGACCTTCGTAACCTCACAAAACCAGGACAAGTTTCAATTGGAGAAGAGCATGGATAATATCTAAAAAGGAGATATCCCTACATAAAATTCCTTTTCTTGCTTTGATAGAAAGTCTTTAAAATACATAAAAGAATGTGGATATTCTCCCTTCACCCTTAGTATACAGAAGAATAACTGAATGACTTTTACTCAAAGAATTCATGAATTTTACCACTGAGTGAGAAGAGAATAGAATTTTTGGTAGAGAATGAAAAGTACAGATCACCAGCTACTATAAAAAGTGATCTAATGAACATTTCACAAGTTTAATATTTTTTTCTATTTTTGTCATACTTTTTTCCTAATCCAATATTTATGAAAATGGGCTTAAGCTACACCCAAGATGAGAATAACTGATCAGAATAACTGGGAACTTCCAAAGACTAGGTCAGAGCTTCACTGCTTCTGATTTCCCAAATTTACTATGTAAAATCCAGGATGATAGAAACTCCTTCAGTCTTCAGAGCGGTCTTAATGCATGTATAGAGCCAGGAAAGCTCTGTACAGATGAATTATTATTTTGTCAATTTTAATTTTATATTTTAAATTTCCTATTTCCTCCACCATCTAAATGTTCCAAACATTCTGGAAGGGCAAGGATGTACTTCGATTGCTGATGATTTAAAAGATTCCATGCTTGTAGACCATCTATTATGATCAGTCCCTTCAGGTCTGAGTAACAGCATACCAAATGTAATAAGCATGTTCTGGGTCAAGACACAATCAGATGCCCTCCACAGAACGAGTGTGGTGACTTCAGATGCTGAACGCCACTTCTGGTGGGGTTGTTTGTTATACATGATGTAGAGAACACTACCTCTCTACTACCACTGTTGAGTAGTAGTGGAGACACTTGTCAAATTTATTGCAGTTTTGACAGGACTGCATTAAGCATCCTTCATTACCAGTATGTGGGTTTGCAAATGTAATCATGCTGAAGTTGGAAATGGTGAGATATTGAGCCATAGCACTATACTTGGATGTTTAAAAACTGTCTTCTGCATTTCAGCCTCATTTTGTTTATGGCGCATCCATCTGCACTGAAGTAATATGATTTTAGAGGTGTCACTGTGAGTGCCTGATTTTTTATAAAATAAATCTACTAAGTACAACCTCAGAGAGAAATTAATATAAAATTTAGAAAAGTATAAACATGAAATCTGATGGATTATGTAGGATACATATTTTTTCCTGTCTGTTATTTTTAATATTATTACTGGATGAGTAGTTAATAATTATTGCACTGAAACACTTTTCATAATATTTGTCAGAATGTGCAATTCATTACCAATGATGAAATGGCTGTAAAACAAGTTGGTATTAGTGTTTAACTGCTTGTTTCTATTCTTTCCTGCATGAAGAAATGTCACAAATTTCAAACTTTGAAAAATTTAACCCTTTATCTGGGTCATTGCTGGTCATCGATATTTCTGATTTTTCTGATAAATTGATCCTGCAGTCAGATCTCCCTCCATTTTCACCAAATCTCTTTTTGCACAGGGTTGATTACAAAAATGGAAGTAGGTATTTTAGTGACAATTTCAGCTATTCTTCATGTGAAGATTTTTCAGGTTAGAAAACCTTTTTTTGCTACGTCATATCAACTCATAGTTGTTAATGTTCGGGTCTTAATGTTCTGCTTACAAATATACTAAAGAGGACTAATGTATCTCCTGAGGCTTTTTCCTCAGATCTTCAATGCACACCAAGGGAATGCGCCATCACAGGTAGAACATGGAAGAAGATCCTGGGGAGCCAACTTACTTTTCTTCTGTACAACTCCAACACACCTGCTTTAAATAAAAGAATCAAAATGTGAGAAAATTATTTCTCATATTTCTCTCTTTTTTAATTTCCCCTATTGTTTCTGAAAAGCTGAACTAACTTTTTAGTGCCTGTTTTTTTTGAAAGATCAAAACTGGGAGACTGACCCAAGACAAAGAGAAATAGCATGTTATCTTTCTGAGTTTTTCCTACTGTCAAGAAATACATTGGCTGGAACCAAACTCTTCTCTGTGGTGGCCAGTGACAGAACAAGGGGTAAAGGGTATAAATCAAAACACAGGAAGTTCCACTTCCATGTGAGGAAGAACTTCTTTCCTGTGAGGGTGACAGAGCCCTGGAACAGGCTGCCCAGAGAGGTTGTGGAGTCTCCTTCTCTGGAGATCTTCCAAACCCGCTTGGATGCCACCCTGTGCCACGTGCTCTAGGTGTCCCTCCTGGAGCAGGGGGGTTGGACTAAATGATCTCTAGAGGTCCCTTCCAACTTCAACCATTCTGTGATTCTGTGCTTGTGATTCTGTATTTCTCTTCTTCAAGGTTGTTCTAATATTTTGCCCTTTTTAATTCAGTAATATCTGAATTCATGATAAAAGGTTAGAAATCAAGGCTAACAAGTAACAAATTACTGTAAAATAAAAATGTCAAAAAGTCTCTGTGGAATGCAACTCAAGACGTTCATTACTCAGGATCATTTTTTTCTTAAATTCTACAAATGATTTTAAGTCTTTCTTCTACATCTATGAAGCATGTCCTGTACCAGTTGCCAGAAGATGGAGCTCTTCTAATAAACCATGATGCCTCCATTAAAAAAAATGCAGAAAAAAATACACAAAAAAAGCTTCAGAAAAATATTAAGAATTAATTCCTTTTTTTTTATTCGTCGTTTTGTTGTTGTTGTTTTACTAAAGCTTAGTAAATATATTATGAAGTAAATAAAAATTACAGTTTGCTGCTCTGAATCTGAAAAAAAAACCCCATAACAACAGCATTTTCGGATTTTATCAATTTTCATTTTATGTTTCAAATTCCCTATTTCCTCCACCATCTAAATGTTCCAAACATTCTGGGCCAGAACTTGCCCTTCAGTTGGATATATGGAGTTAGAAATGTGCGGGGTAAGCAAAAATTGACTCCAAGTCTGCTCACAGTTTCAGTAGTAAAAGGCTGGAGTCACTAACTGCCTTGTTGGATTCTGTAGTGCTGCATGGCTGTCAAATCAAAGTTATTTCATTGAAGTTTGCGACAACTGCTAAGCAAGTGGGCTTCATTTTACCTGACATAAGCCTCCTAGGGCAGGCGACTGTGAAAAGTGAGATAAATGGGCCTGTAAAGGTACCCCCGTGTCTTCCCTGCTATATTGACTTAGACGAAAGATAAATAATGAGGTTAGACTAGACATCTAACTTTAAGACAGCTAAAGTTAGGCAAGATGAATCCAGAAATCTTATTAAAGGATTTCATGAAGAAGAGGTCAAGTCTTAATGCATAGCATTGATTCACACTTCTTTAATGTAAGCTATGAACACAAAAAATGCAAGTATGTACTTCAAATTTTAGGGAGATAGCTGTGTAGCTTGGAAAGTGTTTCAAAGAAATTGGTATTATATCTGATGTCATATATCACTTTTCCACTTAAAATTGAAATAACCTTTCTGCAAGTGTCAAGCCTAAATGGAGGGATCATAAAACAAGTCCATATAGATTATGTTACTATATACCATTCATCAAGGTGTTACAGAGGGCAAGGAAATAATACACAGCAGAAATCTCACATTGATACATTTACTTGAAGAAATTTAGACCTCCAAAATTTGCTTGGTGTGACAAGACTCGATTTTTCTTCTATTTTAAGAAAACACTTTTTATTTGTATAAACATGCATCAAACTGTGTGATCAGCCTTTCAATAGCTTTCACTGAATTTGTCAGTCAACCTCAATTGCATTGAAAGTCACTTTAGGCCTAACTTTCAGAACTGAAAGTGTGTGCGTGCGCACGTGTGCTTGTGCATGTGTGTTCTTATCAATCTTATCATTCAAATGATTTTTTTTTCATGGAGATTAATAACAAAATGATTTTTTTTTGCATTCTAGTCTGCTTTTAATCAAAATATAACAGCTCTGCTCTGTGAACCGTTCACTCTGTAGAACCGTTTGCAGTAGTAGAGGATACCAGTTTTGTCCTAAAACTTCTCTTTGTCTCATGGTTCTGTGGATACACTTAAAAGCTTTTCACAGCTGTACTATATCTTAGATGTAAAAGCTGGAGATTTACATACCCTACTTTGGCACCTTTGCTTCCTCTCAGGCCACAGAAAACGGAAAAGTGCCTTCTAACATTTAAAGTCGGGCATTTTCAGAGGGGAAGTTAAGAGTGCTGAATGAAGAGCTTAATACTGTCTACTCTGTTCATTTTACAGGAGGTTATACACCTCAGCTCAAGACAAAAGTTATGATAGCCCATCTTCACCTCGTATGTAGTAAAGTATAAATAAATCTTCTATCATATATGGTCAAATTGCACTGTGATTATGGGTTCCAGCTTTTCTCTGATTGCTACTGCTTTCTGACACCACAGATGTATTTGAAGTTTTGAAATGAATACAGAGAGAAACAAAACATGACATAATTTTAACTTACCTTTTTTATTTTGTATTATTTTAACAATAATTTTCTGAAAATTTCATTAGCTCTGGATCTTTCTGTAGTTTTCTATGAGTATCAATGAAATGATCATACCTTCCACAACACTTATTTGACAGTAAATGTGCCTCTTGGATCAATGCCAGAGGATTCAGCAGGAATTCAGGTGCTGTCCATCCATAAATGATGGTGCATAATGATGACAGAGAAAGTACATATATTATTATTTGAGGTTTTTATTACTTATGGCTTTCATATTTCTGCTGACACATCCTCTTGCAGTGTCTTAAACAATGTTATATCCATCTTCCTGCAGTTCCACAAGCATGTGATTTATTTTGCTGGATAGTTAAGTTTTCCTGTCGTTTTTAGAAGAGCCTTCTTCTAGGAAGTTTAAGTTATAATTCCTTGAATTATAAGCCCTAATGAAAGCACAGTGTAACACTTTGCCCTTTTTCCTACCCACCTTCTGCCCTTCACCCAAACTACAAGCACCTTGCAGGGTAGTTAACAGGTAGGAGGATTTTGGCACAGTTTGCCAGTGCTGTGACTTGCAATGACAAGTTGCATCATTCTTCTCATGCACCTCTCCCGCTGCATGAGTCATCACCCATAAAAATGAAACCCACCAATTTACAATGCACTCATCATAAATGCTTGTTTCATTTTTTTATTTTTCATTTACTATGGGTAGGTATTGAAGAATTTTGAATCGAAGGTTAGTAAAATCCAGACAGAACTTAGAAACAGCTTTTGGCGCTAGACACACCAGCAATGCTTTCAAGTGGAAAATGCACAATTCCACCAATATATTCCTGCTTTGGGACTATATTTTCTTTCTCACTGGCACTATGAAAGACCATATGTAAGAGAAATAAAGACAATATGCTATAAAATGAACGAATTCAAGTAGCAGAGACTAGGAGGAGAAGAGAGAAACAACATATTGTTTTTCTAAGGCCTCATATATGTTTACAAGTTGTGACTGTACTGGTAAAAGTTGTATAACCCATCTGCTAAGCGTGCAGTTAAATCACCGTTAAAGCCAGAAAGAGGAAGAATACTTTTATAGGGAGGCTTCTCCTCTGATATAGCTATCCACATAAAAAGAGTTGTGCCAGCTTTAGTGGTATAATAGTTTTTAAGCATAGTTTTATCCCAGCCAAAACAACTACAAAACTGGAGGTTAATTAGGACTAACATTCTTCTGTTAAAACATTGTTCACTTTTGAAACTATCAGAAAAAAAAAATCAGGGAGAGATTATTTAAATTGATGGTGATCTTTAAGGCTTTCTTGAAAATATAAACTGAAATAAAATTTATAGTGTTACTGTAGAGGAAACTATAGAAAAGTAAGTAAATAGCTATAGAAAAAGTATTTCTTCAGATATTAAGGAAAAAAAATCTCTTTGAATGAGGTATATTGATCTTAAAAAATTGTCTACTTCTCATGCACTCTGGAATGAAGTTCTTTCTTCACAGACCTCCCATTACCCATTTAGAAGAAAGCTGCAGACCAACAAAACTACTAAAATACCTATTTTTTCCACACAATAATGGCAGCATTGGCAATATAAGAACCTAGCTAGATAGATAGACAGATGGATAAACAGCATAGCTGAGACTTTAGTTTAATAGATCTTGTGCATTGATAGAATGTAGGAGGATATAAAACCTTCTGAGTAGAAAATCTATTTCATTATTTTTAATTAATTAGTTTTCATCATTTAGATTATTTTACTATGCTTCAGGACATTTCTTCTCTATGTATTCTATGCTAATATGTAGAGGACATAGACTCTGTGTCTCTTCATGTCATGTGGTTGCCTGCAAAACTGAAAGCTGGAGACCTGTAAGGCTAGAAGGATAATCTAAGACCTGCTCCTGATATTTTGGAATTAATGTACATCTGTGTTAGAGTATTGTGAGACCATTCCAAGTACAGGCACTTCTAAATGGAGCTGAAACATACTTAACAATTTTATGCCCCCTAATTTGGTATCCTAACCATGCAATATTCTTACTTTATCTTTTCTTCTTAAAAAAAAACTCCCAAAAGATTTCAGTAGTTGGAATTGGATTGATTTTCGAGGTTCATTTGTCACTAAGAACAGAGATTAGAGCTGAAAGAAAAGTGACTCATGATGTCTGTGCTCACTGCTGCATAACTGACAGTTTGCAAGTAAAGAAAGACATACTTCCCTTTTCCTCTGGAGAGGCAGCAGAGGAAAAGGCATTAAAAAAAAAAGTTTTAATGGTTTTAAAAAAAGGCATATCAATTTTGCCAATATTGGCACTAATAGTATACAGCCTCTACATCTAAGACTACACTTTCCCTAAAGTAGGAACACACTTTCCAGTTCCAAGTGTTTTCTTTTCCCTAGCCTTGGGCCTGGGGAAGAGCCTACTTCGGGCACTGCAGAAGCTGCTATTGACTTCTGTGGCATTTGGATCTGCTGCAAAACTGCATTGCTAGGTTTTTGCAACAAAGTGGCTTTTCAGTCCTTAGTGACAGATCTATAGGCAGGTATTGACACTGCTCATCTGACCTCCTCCTTTCAAAGAACTCTCTGAATTGCCCAGTTTCCAATAATCCACCACTAACAAACTTCAGGCTTCTCATATATTTTGAAGTGCCTTTATATTTAGTTGCCTAAGTAAGAAACAGAAGACTTCAGCAGTCTGGAAAAGAATTGTTGGCTCTGCTTGGTTTCAACACAAGGCTAAATCCTCTTGTATGAGAGAGAAAAATATCTCCTTTATTGGAAAAAAAATCATGCTTATTTCTCCCTTTTATTCTATGATAACAAACATTATCTTTTTCCTTTCCTTTCCTTTCCTTTCCTTTCCTTTCCTTTCCTTTCCTTTCCTTTCCTTTCCTTTCCTTTCCTTTCCTTTCCTTTCCTTTCCTTTCCTTTCCTTTCCTTTCCTTTCCTTTCCTTTCCTTTCCTTTCCTTTCCTTTCCTTTCCTTTCCTTTCCTTTCCTTTCCTTTCCTTTCCTTTCCTTTCCTTTCCTTTCCTTTCCTTTCCTTTCCTTTCCTTTCCTTTCCTTTCCTTTCCTTTCCTTTCCTTTCCTTTCCTTTCCTTTCCTTTCCTTTCCTTTCCTTTCCTTTCCTTTCCTTTCCTTTCCTTTCCTTTCCTTTCCTTTCCTTTCCTTTCCTTTCCTTTCCTTTCCTTTCCTTTCCCCTTTCCTTTCCCCTTTCTTTCTCCTTCCTTTTCCCTTCCCTTCCCAGTCCCGTGGATGGTGTCCTTCCTTGCTTTGGAGCCCTGAGTCTTCATAAAGCTGCAAGCCATAGGTATAAGTGGTGCTCGAAGACTTGTCGCTGATGCAGATTTTTAGAACATGAGGGCATATATAATTTAGCAGCGACAGCAGTAGCAGCAGGAGGAAAAAAATCACTTCAAAGAAAACAGGAACATAGGAAAGGAGGTGTTTTAGAAGCAAACCAGGGAGCACTTTCTGGTAACGGTGCCTCATAGGATTCATATGCAGAAGGCCAGGCACTTACTTGTATTGATTGCTGACTGATCTGTATTTTTCTTCCTGTCAAAATTAGCATATGTTCAGCTTTTAACTCAAAAGTCTTCCTATAAAGGAGGGAAGGGTTGGAGGATTCATCTCAAAGATTTTGCCTTTCTCTAAAAACAAAACAAAACAAAAAAACACAAAGAAATCATGCACAGAACAAAACCTTAATGCATTAATGCCAGTGTAGAACAAGCAATTTAACTACCAAAAATCTGTTTTCATCTACATGGCTTTCACTTTCTATACACCTGATTTATTAAAAGTGAACAGACTAAAATAGGCTCTCAGATTGCTTCCTCATAGCTGCTCTGAGCTGGGATTTTGGGGAGTTGCTGAATGATCTCGAGTGCAAAGAATAGCAGCCTTGGAAGGACTTTAAACAAAAATCAATAGTCAGAATGGGACAAGTTCACACAGTGAGGCAGGAGGCATCACTATTCTCTGGTTCTACCATGAGGTTGCATTTGTAATGGCCCAAGGGAATTCTCGCATATGCCAGGACTTCCCATTCATAAGAAATGGTCTCCATTCATGAGGATCAGTTTGCTCGGCCAGAGCCTGTGGGTTTGCAGGCAAATCACTGCTGTTCTTTGGACAATCCTGTTCTCTTTGAACATGGCTCTTCTTCCAGCAATAAATCACCCTTACAGAGATGATTTCTGAAAAAGCTTGGCTTCCAGCAGTATTTATTATATCTCTTTTACATGACATTGAGAACTTCAGCAATGATCCCCTGCCTCTCCAAAATAAGGTCTTTTACAAAATGTGCCAAAATTTAGATGAGGTGTTGCTGGGAAATCAATATTTTGCAAGGGCAAGTTCAATTGTTTTTTCGAGCTGTTAATTAAATTTAAGCTTATAAACTGAAAGATACTTGCCAGGCTTATTGAATATATTGATAATAAAGTAATTTTTATCTTGAGAAAGCTGTTGTTTGCAACAGCTGTGCATGCATATTAGCATTGCCTTTCCGTGATACAAAACAACAACACATGTGGCTATATTTCTGATGCTCTAATGGGGTTAGTGTATGTCATTTTGTGATAAATACTTTCATGTAGTAGCTAGTAAAAGTCTATGATCATCATGCCAAAAGTTATAAACATATAAACATAGGAGAGGTTTTTGTTGTTGTTGTTGTTTTTTAATATAGAGAAATGTTTCCTCAGAAACATTACTAAACAAACAAACTAAACTAAACAAACTAAACTAAACTAAACTAAACTATTACTAAAACTTCTGTGTATTAATGGTATCAGTATGTTTCAAAAACTTATATTGGTGACAGAGAATTTCAGAAGTGAAATTCTAAGCCTTCCTTGGTTATTCTGTACAAACGAGGAATGATTGTACTAGTTCATCACAAAGGAATTTGATTTTTTGGATAATATATTTTCTGGGAATTAACAGGTTTATTCAAAAACTCCAGACTGTTTTCTCTTCAGTGTGTATGTGTGTAAATTTTCTGTAACATTTAATTATGAAATAAATTTAAGTAAAATTTTTCTTTTCTACTGTCTGAAAATTTTTAAACCAAGAGCTATATTAAATAAGGTGATGTTTTTTATTAATGACAAATAAAAATGCAATGTTTCTATCCACATTCTTTGATTTTTTTTCTCATAAAACCATCTCTCCTATTTTTGAACAGCTCAGAAAAATGAACTAAAAATTGTTAACAGAAGTTGCAAGGTTACTCATTTTTCTAATTTTTAACTGCTCACGTCAGAGAATGCTGCTTCATGGATTTAGGTGGGAGTAGATAGCCAACACATAGAGTTCTACTATGGCAGTATTATTGACAAGAGATGCTCCATCACCCTGAAACTGTGTGTTTGTCTATATTTGCCTATTTGCTGACCACATTGCTTTGTTCTAATGGTGCTTAGACACTATTCCTCCACTTGACCCAAAAGTACTGCTAGATTGCAGAAAATCACCAAAAGAAACCCACCAAAAATTGCAACTATGCAATTTAGTTTTGAGATACAAACTGAAGAACAGATGAGTGCCCATATGAAAGTCCCAGAACCCATCAACACCAATAAGACATGTGAAAGAAGCTAATCCCCAAAAAGAATGTGTAATGTGTAAAGAATGTGTTGAGAAATTCAAATCATTTGGTTATTGCACTCATTCAGTTTTCTTTTAGCTATTAATAAGAAAACCAATGCAAACGGCTAGGTACCTTTAAAGTCTACACAGAGGCTGTAGGATAGAGGTAAATTGTATGCTTTACATATGACCAGAAAACTTCATTTTCACATTATAATTTCACTAGAGTATATTCTAACATGATAAGTTACAGTTCATTTTAGATATAAAAGCAATAGCAGAGTGATAAAAGTAGATAAGATGTCTTTTCATATGCAAAAAAAATCATCATTCATAGGGAATAATTGCATCTGGCCTTTTTACATGAAAGCAGCACCTATACAAATGTATCACCTCTTCTTGTAGCCTGAAAATTGAGAGAGAAATATTTGAATGATTGCCTCTCTGTCCATGTTATTTTTTTTATTTTGCCATGATACTGTTGGATTCTCTATAAAAGGAGGACAATGACTACAAGATCATAAGATTCATATGTCTCCAGAATACATCATACACAGTCTGCAAATCATTACCAAACATTTTGGGTTCCCTCCCGATGTGGTGTGTAGTGCTCCATTGGCTTCAGCTGCATAGTAACAGAAAGTCTAGTTCTTTATTTCTTACTTTGTTATTATTCCTTCACTCATTCTGCCTCACAGTCTCACAGTCTCAGAAGAATAGCGTTTTATTTTGTTCAGTTAAGCATGAAGTCACAGAAGAAACACTTCAGTAGGGAGAAGCTTATGCTGATGGGAAGAAAATTTCAAAAGGTCTGGGAACTGGCCTTTTTGTCACCAAAATCCATAAGAGTTTTATCATCAGCTTCAAAAAGAGTGGATTTAGACCAAAAATGAATACCTCTGAAAATCCTGCAGCAAAATACAGCTCTCTCTTCCTCTTTTGCCTGCCATTCTCTCCCCTCCAACTTAACTTCCAGCTCTCCCAATAAATCTTTTTGAGAGCTACTTAGAGCATATATACTTTCAACTGAATTTTGCAGAATGCACAAGTATGTGGTGACTTAGTGTTCTTATATACAAAGTAGTCAAAAGAAATGTGTTATACCAAAAGCAACAAAAAAAACAACCAAAGCAACAACCAAAATATTACAGCAACACTTCTCAGAACATCGAAAAGAGAAAGTGGTATAGATAGAGAGATATTAGCTGGAGAATTCTAAATATCATTATCTGAAGTTTCTAAACTTCTATTTCGCCTACTAAATGCATCCAATATGACAGGCGGAGGGATTTTATTTTGCATTTATATTGAATTTGTTTTTACATGTATTTTTTTTCCAAATGAATGTGAGATTTTTTAAAATCAAATCCCAAATCTGTTGATATATTTTTGTCCTAAATAATCTGTTAATTCAAAAAATTCACAGCTGTATTAGACCACTTCTGTTTGAGGGTATTCTAAACAGAACGGTATTCTAAACAGTTCTGTTAGCTTCCATATACTGAACACAGGTGAATAACTGTTTGGAATTAAGTATTGACTGGATGCATCACAGAAGATATGATTCATCTACATGGTGTAAATGACTTGAAGATTGCATTTCATTTTTTATAGTGTTCACACATCTTTGTTGTTGTTGTTGTTGAGCACCTTTTATTAGCTACTTCTCCCCCTCTCTGAGATTTCATGTAGGAAAGTTACATCTAGACACTTTTCCATGTGCTCAGGAAAGTGCGTTACAAATTTTACGTCATCTTCTGTATGTCACAGTCATGATAGCTAATGCCAAAGTCTGCATCTGGAAGATAGTGAGAGATGTGCTGGATCAGAGCTTTATTTGGCAAAGAAAATGGGCAATATTCAGTTGCTCAAATATAGCATCGAGTGGCATTTTAGACAGCCCAGAGTATCTTGCCTGCATTCCATATGGTTTACCAGCAAAATATGGGTCTTGCAAGAGCTAAATTATGTTTGCCAGCCCTATGTAGATTCTCTTGGGCATTTGAAATATCACTGAACATCCATGTTTGGGCAAAAAACTCCCATCTTGTTAATCCATACTGATCTGTAAAGCTTTGGGGTGGAGGGGGGTGTGCACACAGACATTGGTATATAGGAACTCTAAAGGCCTTTAATAGCCAAACTGTACAACAGTTACTGAAAGCACCACAGTTTTTCATTCCTTGTTTCTTTTTGTACAAAACTAGTGAGATGAGTTTTTCAAGGTGACTTTGCAATCCAAGTTAATTCACTACCTGTCAGAAACTGTTGCTTAAAATAACTGACCCTAGAGGTTTTCCATTCTATTCTAAAAATGAGTAAATAAGAAAACACATACTCTTAAAAAATAGTCCTAGTTGCATTTTTAAACTCACAGTTCTGAAGAATGTTGCCAATTAAAAAATATATATGTTTATCTCCAATGGCCTACTTCTTTTGATAATCTTTATGCAAAGTGTTACAATTACTATGATTTAAAATAGGGCAACAAAAATAGCTAGCTGAGGCTCAAGATCATTAAAGGTATTCCTGAGCTTTGATGCTTAAAAAACATGTGGACTTAGATTCTCTACCTCCAGTGAGCCCAGATGGCTCATCAAGAAATCTCATATTGTTCATTTTTTAAAATTTGCTTCCAAACAATGTCAGCTCCCAAGACCATAACAGCTCCTTCAGAGGAGGTTGATTCGCCCTTGATAGGTGGTGTTCCAGGTACGAACTTATTTTTAGTGCTCATTTCTAGACTTAAAGTGAATTTGTTACTTCGGTTTTACTGTAGCCTGAATAGTTACAGAAATTTGGTGTGGGCAGGAGAGACAGTTGGACAGCTATGCTTTTTAAAAGTACTTGCTCTAGTGCTACACCATAAAGATGTTATTTTCTGGCCCTTGATGTGTCAGGGCAGTGTATGGCTATATCACGCTTTCTGGGTGATTGATAGCTCCTTTCAGCTCAGCTAGGGAAAGGGCATTATTTGTTAAAGAACTCTGTCTGTTTTTCCGCAATGGACATTTTTTGAGGGACTGCTGTGAACTGAACTTATCTTTGAAGAGTATGATGTTCAGGAAGCTGCAGTTTTTGGTTAACGCTAATGAGGCAGCACAGGATCAGAGAGTGCATATTCTGTCAATTCCAGTCCTAAAACTGAAATAGGTTAGATAAAAATGGATTTTAAGCAATGTGCAAATTTCTTCTTCTATTCTGCTCTAGCTGAAATTGGTAGTATAAATTCCTTGGATTTTGAATGGAGGAAGAACCATCATTATGTTGTATCTTGCTCTGTATCTTGAAATATCGTCCTAAATCCAGTAATTAGACTTTTAAAGAGAAAATCCTGCTTGATACAGTACATGGGTTTCATTGCCTAGGTACCCCTCCATCCTTCAGAGCTACCAGACTCCTTGTGCAAGAAACTGCATAATCTCTGTGGAGAGGAGCATACAGAGTTGGAGATTTAAGATGTATAAGTAAAAGAGGAGATGCATAAAGCACCGTGGACTCTAGTGCTCTTGTCGCTATAGTCAAAGGCTACACAATCCTTTAGAGAATGACACGAAGATGCTCGAGTGTAGGGGAATGACACATTTTCCATCTCTCCCTCCCTTTCATTTCTTCTTATGAGCCAATTTCTATCAAGAAATGAGTGAACAAATCGGTCCTTTAAGATTTCAAGGGGAACTAGTTGCTCAAGGCTGAGTTGACAGAGACAGTTTATGTTTTTTTTGTTTGTTTTGTTTTTTAAGAAAATGAAAGATTTTAGAGGGAAATTATTACTATTATTATTATTGTTTTGAGAAAGAAAGCATTCTAAAAATCCAATTGGAGTCTTCTGATACCCTGTATAAGGAGCAGGGTATGAGCAAAAATGGTAATGCGGTAACTCAGACATAATATATAGAATGTCCACCTTTAACTTCTTGAACTAAATTGACATCAGATGTTTGAACTTAGGTTTCCAATATCCAAAACTATTACTGATATGCTAACCACTTTAATATTCCAGCTGGGCAGCTCAGTCTCTCCAGGTTCTGTATGTCTTCACCGGAGCAGATATTGACCCTGTAGGAGTGTAGTAGTGACAGAGGTACAGTACTTTTAGTTAATAAATGGAAGATGTTTTGATGGTACGAGGAACCTGCATGTTCATACTAGTCAAAACAGATATCAAAGTATATTGAGGTCAAAGTAAAATTGTGTTACACCAACTTCGAGATTATGTCAGGAGAAGAATGAAAGTACAGTCTAATAGCTGTTTATCAATTTACTTATCAATTTGTTTTCACTATTTGCAGTTCAAGCATGGTGTAATCGTGGCCAAAGAGAAAAAGAAAGGCAAAAAAAAAAAAAGAAGAAAAAAAAAAAACTCATTAACTGGAGAATACTGAATGAGGTTTTCAGGACTGCTTGCCTTTAATTTCAAGTCAGAGAAGGAACTGGCATCAGAGTCAGTTGCCAAACACAGCCTTGAAAGAAGCAGGTAGGGAGATCTTAGGATAAGAGGAAGGCTGTATTCCCAGCAGCCTCTCTCTATTGATTCACAAACCATCTCACAAACAAACAAAGGTTGAAAACAAGCTGATGGAATATCAAGCAGTTGTGCACATCTTTGGGAACCATCACCTCACTTAAGGAGATGTCAAGCCTCAATCCCTGTAGTTCATATCTCTGAAGTTCAGAGATACTTTCTTATTTTAGATGTCAAAAAGCACGAGAAAACCATTTACTTCCTGGAAGCATGAGAGCTTTGCTTGTTAGATCCTAGGACTTAAAAACAAACAAACAAACAAAAAAAGGTAGAATTACAGAATTCTTCATGTTAATATCTTTAGTGTTAGAATCTAGCGTGTAGATCAATCGTGTCTCAAATTTGCAAGGATTGAGAATGTGGTTTGCGGAAACTGTTCCAGGACACCATACTACAAAATATTTCACCTCACTGAGTATGTAAATTATGACGGCATGTACATAAAAAAGGCACACAGTATCTCAAAGAATCCCCATTTCATTTAATTTGGATAAAGACAAAGTAAGGACTGCAGATGTATATGCATATGCAAATATATATATTTCATCAATGTTTTCATACATATGTATTCATACACTTGCAAGGGCATGTTTATGCTGCGTGCTGTAGGAGGGTTTAACAACCTGGTATATATTCTTTCAGAGGCGATCAGAACAGACAAAATTTCTGCTTCTTCTGTGTGTCCTCTTGCAGGCTCCTCTCATGCCTTTTCCAGAGGATTTTCAAGTAAGTTCTGAAGAGAGTGTGACAAGAGATATTTTTCTCTGGCACTTTTCTTTTTTTTTCTTTTTTTTTTTTTCTTACAGTAGATAATCCTATCCACACATCCTTTTCCCATTTAAATTATTATGCAACTAATTAATCCTGCCTCCCAGCCCATGAACTGACAAAACCAAGCTGCGCTGGTATAACATTCTGTACAATATAACTCTGGAAATACCATTGTTATACACACTGAAAAGGAAAACACATAAAATGGTTTCCTTGCATTTTTGTTCACCAGTTTTCTTCAGTCTTTTTTGTTGTCCCTGGAAAATATTCATTGCTACTCTCT
This sequence comes from Tinamus guttatus, assembly GCF_000705375.1. Next base: position 113,513 of record NW_010586527.1, read on the forward strand.
ACAGATAATTCTTGATACGCAGTTTTCATATATTTAATACAGAGGAATGATAATGGAAAAGTTTATGTCCCTGCCTGTAAACCTGATCAATATTGTACTTTTTTTCCTTGTACTGCTTCACTAAATTATTTGTTCTCTGATTAGATAACTATTTTCTGGATATTTTGAGTTTATTGAGTATGATGAATGGGAAGAAATGACCAATATCACTAAATATTACACGCAATAATAGAAGTAAATTTCAGTGTTAAGAGTGTGGCCAAACCTATTTATCCATGAACTGAGCCTTCTGTGTAAGAGCGAGCTATGCAGCTCCCATAAGTATCAGCCTCTGACACCTTAAAAAATCACTGTAATAGCATCATGGTTCTTCCCCAGTTGCCTGCTTCAGGCAAAGAATATCTGAATGATCAGATGTGACTGGTGTATCACGGTGCAGGCTAGACTTCATAATCTGCCATACTCATGTATAATCCAGCTCTATGCCATTCGTTTAATTGATTCACTTTAATGGCTAAAATTAGGCCCATTCTCCACTGATCTATCCAGGCTCTAAAGGTCAATCCAGTAGAGTTCTGCTACCATCAGCTCAATTTCATCTGTGTAATTCTTATCAATCCTGATGGTCTTCTGATCTAATCCTGATGAATGCTGGTCTTCTAAACTTGACCATGTAGAATCTAAGGCAAGGCCTGAGGCAGCTCCTTGCATGTTGAGGGAGATCCACTCATATTTCTGTATTCTCTGAATAGCTTATGTCCTTCAGAGTAGAGAAATTCCAGCTGAAAGAACACACTATTTATATTACAGTAATAAGCAACATCAGGATTTATGCAAAGAATATCCTTACACTAGGATCAAAAGGTTTCAGAAATTAGGTTGCTGAGTTAATTTTTTAATTCTTACAAAAAAGTTTTCTTCCCCTGCCCATTACTTTTTGTTTATCTCTCGCTTCCTCTCTTTCTCTTCTATTTTAAAAGTTTTTGCAGGAAGTGATTCACTAAATCTCTCTCTGTAATTATACACAAAAGGGTCAGTTGAAACATGAGCAAAATTTTCCAGAGAGTGAGCATTTTTAAAATTTCCACAAGTTGTTTAGCAAGATGCAGCAAAGGGATATTTTTAAATGTAATGTTTGTGTCATTATACCAGGTGTAGAATGACAGTTCTGACATCACTGAAATGATGCAGCAGGTTCTGGAGCCCATTTTGGCAGAAATCTGCCACTCACATGCTGTAAAGTAGGCGGGAGGCTGATTTAGCTGGTCACCTGAGGATGCTCTACAAGGGAAGGGAAGCCCTTGGGGACTGCATAGCTGCAATCACTATTCCAGAATGCAGTCTTCAGAACATGATCAGGGAAAAGACAAAATGCCTGGGTTGCTCAGCCAATCCCTGTTGCCATGACAACTCCACCGTACGTTATTTAGATCAGCTTTTAGGCTACTCCATCAGCTCTAGTGGAGGAAGGGACATAATGACCACTTACAGCTGCCAGAGTAACCAATGAACCAATGTGCATGTATGTGAGAATTCGCTGCATTAGCTGTGTAAAATATTGAAGTCAGTCTCATTTGCCTTCAGAAAGATGCCAGTATTTGTCAGTGTGCCAGTGAAAAATTAGAGCCTGAGCCTGGAAGGAGGGAGAGAATTCGAGTTATTACATTGAAGTAGAGCTGCAGCATTGCACCCTGCTCACTGTCTTCTCTCCTTGCTCCTCCATGGCCCTCTCAGAGGTTCTATGCACCATACTAACCCTCTCCATAAGTGGTGGTGGCGGCAGCAGCAGGTCTGCTGGCACTCAGCATACCCCTGCCTATATTCACCTTGTCCTCCTTGAGTCACTCTTCAGACAGGTCTCTATAATTACTCTTAGGTATCACTCTACTGCTCTACCCTTTGCAGGAAAAGACTCATGGATACTTAGAAGATAGAAAAATCACTATTTTCTGCTTTTGTTGCTGTTCCAGTAATCATGTTTTGCTATGAAACAGATCATTTTGTAGAACCAAGATATAATTCACATCTTCCTCTACCTCGCTCCCATTCCTTGTGTTCATTTTAACAGCATGAGTGTGGCAGCAATGCCTAGCTGCCTGCCGTGCGGTGACTAGGCTGCACCAGACTGATCACAGTAGGAACACAGTTAGACATTGCTCGTACTCTTTAACATTTTATTTCCATGACATCAAATGTACGAATAAGTCTGTCTCTTTCATAGGCCAGACAGTGCACTCACAAACGCACCTTTAACACAAAAAGAACATAGTTGGTGAGGCTGGGTATACAAAGACTCTATCCAGTGCGTGAAAATTTCTAATTCTTCTCTTTTAGCAAGGAAAGATTTCAGAGAGTTGAATGCACAACATTTGTCTCATTATGACTAGCATGCTGCTGCTCTGCTTTTTGACAATAGCAAGGTTACCTGCTGACACAGCTTGCCAAGCTCCTGCCTCCCTCAGCAGATATATAAGCCAGGCTGATGCAATTGGACTGTTGAATTGCATTTACTTGGCAGTCCTCCACAGAAAACATGAAGAACAGCAACCCTGATTTGCAGGACCTCCTCTTGTTTACTTCTTTTGTAGTGCAGTATCTTTTGTTCATACACATAATAAACATACACAGTCTGGACTGAGACTTTAAACTGTGTCCTACAGACCTGTAGTGAAAAGCCATTCCCCACCGCTACAGCTAAACTTCCTGTGTCAAGACACAATACATGGATAGATTCCTGACTGCAGTGTGTCTGACTATATTTTAAAAAAATCAGGTATGCAGATTCTTTATAGTGTATGGCTAAATCCTGCAAAACAAAACATCGGTTTGTAAGAAAACAAAGGAAATTCTGAGAATGTTGAGTACATTGAGTACATACATGCATCTATATATGTATTCTAATGGTGTATATATGCATATATTCATAAAAATACATATTTTCACCAAAAGATTTATTTTGGATGAGATACTTTAACATCATTCAAGACTATTTTCCTTTTGGATTTATTGTTTAGGTCGGTTAAGTCCAGATAAAACAGATAGAAATGCCTACAAGTATTCTTGTAGCACCTTCTTGGTTTCTCAATCACCCTCAGCAACTAAGGACAGGTGAAATCAGGCTGCGACCTGCAGCCTGACAATGCTGACTACAGCAGCAGAGACACACAGGGGTATTTCAAGAAGTCTAAAGCACTACCTGTGATGTTCAGGCACATCCAATGAACCTGTAAAGCAGTTTGGGAGTATTTTTAGATTATGTTTACTGTGTTTAATTCCCCTAGGCCCCTTGCCATCCAAATAGGTGCTGCTTTTCACAAGGATAATTGCTTCTTCTAGGCTGTGCTGATCAGTTGTGCTGCCTGCAGTGCTGCAATTAGGGTAACATCATCCCTCCCAAGACTCTAAATGCAGTTTTACTAGATACTGTAATGTTGGCATTTTCCTTAGCATTTGCAAAATGGAGGCAGGAAAGTTTGTGGAAAAGAAGCTTAGCTCCGTTTTCTTTTCATGTGCTTCTGCAGACTATAAATAAGCAATTGCAGAGATCTGTCCTTACCACAAACTCTCCTATTTTCTTTAGAAGAGTAAATGCTCGTGAGCAGTAGCCAACTTTCCTAAAGAATAATTATCTTTCTTCTCTCCTTGTCTACCTTCTTCTCCTTCTCTGCCCAGTTTATTCAGACAATTTAGACACTGCAAGTGTCAGGGCTCAAATCCCAGCCTCATGAGGCATCGCATCTACAGCTTTAGTCAGAGAGAGAGGATTTCCATTCCTGCCCTTCTTGGACACTTCCCTTGGTCGATGCCCATGTCCTCACTGACCCTGCTCAGCCAGCTCCACTTCTCTCAGGGCCTGCTAAGGCTTGGGGGCTTTGACTTGTGACTGTCAATCAAGTTCTCGCAGGTAGGTACAACTCAGTTAGGATCCCACATCAGTTCTTCAGCTGACTGGCATCTGTCATCCCCCGGTTTGCCATTGCAGCCAGCGTCCTTTTCTTCTGAACCAACACACTGCTATTTTTTACCAGAACTTGGAAGTATCTGATGTCAGGTTAAGTAGAACTGCATCCAGTAGCTGCTGGCCATACGCTGAGATATCAGGGCAATGAGAACCTTAGAATACCTACCATAGTGCCCAGAGACATCATTAAATCCCTACCGCATTCATTTCAAGATTTTTTTTTTTTTTTACATCGCTGTGCACAGAACCAATAGCCTATAGTTCTTTTAAACTGAAAATTCTAAGAATTGCTGTAGCTGTTGCTCCTGCCCTGACTAAGCTGCTATCTATTTCAAGCTGCTCCGAGTACGGATTTCTTTGTCTAGTACAGACATTATCTTAAAGTGCCAGTATCTCTAGGCTGGATTTGGCCAAGATCAGCTTCATGATAAAAAATTCATATAATAATAATTAAATTAAATATTCACAGCAAAACATTGAGAATTTGAGCTGCTGTAGAGAATTCAGAATAACAGACTTTCCAAATCTGGTCCCTAGACTAACTTTTTGTTGCATAATTATATTTGCAGATCTCTCAAGTTCCTTCTCTCCCAAGCTGTCAGGCTGAACGAACAGATGGCAGAGAGGGGGTGGCAGGTCACATGCCCAGGTAAGGCCATCTTTGTACCTTCCAGCAAGGTTCCTGTGACAGCAGGGCCCCAGCGGATGGCATACACTTACATCCATGGACTTCTTCCCCTCCTGAGTAAGAAAAATAGCTAATTGTCGGGCTGACCAGCTGTGCCGAGCACATTAGGTCACAGAGCAGTGACAGGTCACACTGCAGCACTGCAAAGGAGCGAGACGCAGAAGCTGCTTGTGCAGGTCTCCCTCAGTGCCTCGACAGGCCTAGATTTTGCCCGTGGCCTTTTGCAGCTCCACGTGGACACACTCTTTGCTAATTTATTTATATGAGCCTGTTTGGTGAGAGATGTTGACTGGGCCCTTAGTGTCGACAATGTGAGACAAAAACAGATGTGGTAAAGTTTTACTGGCAGATCTGGGACACATGAGAAGGCTTACTGTGGCTAAGAACATACAGAAATTTAAAATACCACAATTCTCTTCACAGAGAACCTAAGACATGAATCCTATGTATCAAAATAAAAGAATCTTTATGATCAAAAGGTTGTTGTAAAGTTAGTACTAATAGTAGAAAAGCAAGATAAGGAAGATATATTCTAATTTTGCATTCTGCCTTTTAGAAACAGTATTTTTTTCCTATTCCTCCTTACACTTTAAAGAAATTATTAGGTTTTTTTTCTGTATTATTTCTGTAAAGACTAAAAGAAACAAGAGGAAGCTAGAATGATGGATTTAACATCTCTTTTCTTCCAGATACTGAAAATTAAGTCTGGCAAGGTTTTCATAGGGAAAAGTAAACACGTATGTGTCCTGGCACATAAAGCATTAGCCTACATATCTTTCAATACTTTGATTCTATGGAACTTGGACCAACTCACCTTAGTCACTTATTAGAGTTTCCATGCAAGTTAAAGACAGAATGAAGTATATATGCAAAACTACATTTATCCAATCATAGAATTGTGATTCTCTGTCCTACTCCTCTAGGAGTGCCTAGGACTGCTGAGACCTCTATAAAAACATCTTATTTATCACTGCCCTTTACTTTTAATAATCCTTTCTTCAGACTCCTCAAATTTACCAAACTGAGGCTTCCAGAGTGACAAAATTTTCCTCTTGCTTTCCTGGTTGCTCTCCCAAAACTGCCTATAGATGATTTGATTTGCTATTTTGTAATATTTTATATAATGAAACCACAACAGTAAAAAGTCTCGTTTTAAGATTTTTTGACTGAGCATTAAAATGAATAATTTCATCATTAGACAGGAAAGGTTCAGAGGATGTTCTTTTTTAATGGAATGAAATATGAATGGAGTAATAGACTGCATTTTGCTGCAGAAACAAAATAAGTAAGAAATTAAAGCCTGCTTGTTAAAACAAGGTGAGTTATGTTGATGAAAACATGACATGACAGATGGTATGTATTTTAACTATCTACGGCTAAACATATTAGGCATGCAAAGAAATGGGGGCTGGTCCCTGGCAGCAAAGACTTGATCTGTGCAATATTGTAACTCAGTTCAGGATTCACATATGTGAAGAAAGGTGTGTTACCAATTGCAGTGAGCATGTTATGCTTCTGTGATGATGTAAAATTAGCAACATTTATAAACAAATTAAAAATGCAAGGTTTTTTTTTGTTTTTTTTTTTTTTTTTTTTGCTGTTGCGAAGGATGTGTAGCCAAATTAAACCCAAATTTTGATGGCTATAGATAGAATCCTATGCACCTACCTCAGAGATTCTAAGTAAAGACTTGACACTGCTTTCAAATCAAAGTAGTGCTTGAGAGCATTGAGAACATATAGATGTTAGGCAGGTCCCATCATTGAGCTTTTAATGCTCGAAGCACTGTAAGTCACTGTAAAATCTGACACACAATTTACTTAAATCCTGACCTACATAAGTCACATTTAAGAATAACTCTTTTGCCATTCAAGTCTCAGCAATTTTTCAACACAAATAGAGGGGCAAAGTACAAGGACCATGACATTGCTTTTACATAAGGCACAGAGCAGTCATAAAATATCTTCAGCTTATTTCAAAGACATACAAAGACTGAGTTTGAACAGACTGACTATATCTGAACATCTTTTTAAATTTATTATTAGCCCTAAGAGAGAAGACTGCAAATCTTTTCTTTCTGTAAAAACAAGCAAACTCCTGAGTGTTGGGAAGGCTTTAGTTTCTGTATGTCTATCCATATCCATATGACTATCCATATATCCATATCCATATTTCTATCAATATGCTTATCCATTCAGAATATCTGGGAAGGACTTTGGAAACTCTATTTCTTCCTCTAAAGAAGAGGTTTTTGTTTGTTTGTTTCCCTACCCCCACTGTAAAAATTTTGCTCCTGTTTTCTGGCTCCCTTCTTTCCATCTCCCTCTCCCCTTTCCTTTTTCTTAGTGTTGGCCACATCATGTGACAAATCAGTAATGTTCACTTATGAGTGCTATGAGAGTACTTTCTGCTTCCATTTAAAAGTGTTGCTTGCCTGAGTGCCCTCGATCAGGTCATGGGAATTTGAAGTGGTCGTTAGTAGAGTAGGAAAACTACAAGCTGTAAAGCTGTCCTTAGGCACTCTGTTTTAAAGAACAGTAAGACTGACTGCATCTTAGAGGACATTTCGTGAAACTTCAGTAAGTCCACTGAAGTTCAACTAGTTTGGTATCACTGAATAGAGCTTATTTTCAAGTCTTTGATCATTTTTTCCCCTTCTTCTTTTTCTACTGCAACAAGCTGCTCATGTGGTTCTACAGTTCTACTTTTCTTACAACTCTGCCAGGTTTTTTTTTTTTTCTTTCATTTGCACTTTCCACTGTCTCTGTTATAAGAAATGTAACAGCTCCTTAACTTGATAGGCATCTCAGTGTTTATGAAGAATGCCTTCCCTGAGTGACTGACCTCCTCTGCCAAAATTAGGCTGGAGGATGCTAAAGGGCAGACTCACGCCTTTACTGTCCATAAAGAGCAAAGGTCATGAAGAGTTCTATACATGCGAAATAATGATAAACATACAGATATGCACATCTAAATATGGGAGAAGATGATAATGAAGCTGGCTCAGGACAGCAGGAGATTAAATGATCTCCAATAAGTTATTCTACATTTGTATTGTACAGAAGTGTTCTAAAGCTTCATTAGGTGACATTGAAAGAAAAGATTGAGATCAACAGAGTAAGGAAAGAATACAGAAAAGGGCAGAAAAAAAGAAGAAAAAGAAAAAAGAGTGGTCAGAAGATGGGTTATACCTATTCACCTGAAGAGAATTTTAAGCAAATTCAGAGTAATGTGTCAACCCCAAGAATTTAATCACTTCAAACTTAGGACTTTTTAGTGTTCTTTGCACACTTGGATGGAGATGGCTTTTCTTCTTATGTCAATACCCCTATCCCTTTTTTTTTTTTTAAGTATTTTAGCTCATCTTTCTTTATTTTAAGGATTAGAAACAATGCAGAGGAGTGAGTGGAGAACAAGGGAAATGGAATACACTTGCAAGGAGCCAAGGATATTAAGTTTGTGTGAAAATGAAAGGAATTTCAGTTTGACAATTTATAAAATATATCTTTTTTTT
>NW_010586528.1:4589-29560 GCF_000705375.1 Tinamus guttatus
TGAGCTTTGGTTTAGTTTTTATTTTTTGTTTAGAGACATAACACACAAGCATTAGTTTTTTCCTGCCTGACCAAAAATGCATTTCAGATGGCAGGAAGTTAATTCCTTGTAGAGTGAAGCACTGGAGAACTTGAATGTTTCTTCCCATAATCTAAGATTCTGCTGGATTAGTCACTTGGGAAAGTTTCAACTTCCCCCATAATCTATTAAATAGATAAGTGTTGCACTGAACATATGGCAAGCTTCAACTTGCTGTTCCACAGTCTTTCATAACTTAAAATTGCAGCGTTATAGCTTCATTGATATAATTGCCTTCTGTACTTCCTTTTTTCCTTCCATATATATATATGTGTGTATATATGCATTGTTTGTATATATATGTGTGTGTACATATATATATATATGTTTTTTTTTTTTTTGCCTTAGCCAGCAGCCTGCTCCCTGCTCCTAAAACCAGAGATGAGCTGTGGGGAAGGAGCCTGAGCTGCAGGTGTGCAGGCTGTTCACACGTGCAGCTGGAAGAAAACGTGGGATATCATCTGGAGAGTTGCCTAACAGGGAACTCAATATAAAATAATGGGAGCAAAAACATATTTTTTTCCAGGAACAGAAAGATCATTTTTGGTAGGGTAAGACATGACCTGCCCAAGTTTAATGATTTTGTGGACATTGCCAAATAGACTGCACCGTCACCCCAGCTCTCCAGGAGCACCACAAAACTCCAGCCTTTCTGTGCCCGAGTGAAGCTGGACACCATTTTGAGCAATTCTTTCGCCTAAGCCAGCTTAAAGCCGATGATGAGAAGTAGTTCAGTCGCTTTGACAGGCCTGCAACTGGCCTTCCTGGAACAATGTATTTATCTTGCTGGCTTAACTCGCAGTTTAAGTTAAAGTAACTGGACTCTGCCTCCCAGGTCACCATAGAAGTAGGCATCTCTAAAGGAGGGTTTCTAGAGATAGGCTGATTTCTTGGGGTTTGGTAGCTGCGAACAGGAGTAGGTTTGTCATCAGTATAACTGGGGCCTTAAAAAATTATGAGCCTTGTGTAAAATTTCTCACTCATTTCCAAAGTGAATGGCAGATGCACTGGTACCATTCCCAGTCCATGGGATGAGTGTTTCACTACCAGAGTTGCTCCCGTGCACCGCAGTGCCACAATACCATAGCACTGCCCTACAGAAGAGGGTGAGAGGCGCTGGCAGGGCGGCTCCTGGCCCAGTCGTCCCGCTCTGCCGAGAGCGGATCCAGTCGCGCACGGAGCAGTCCAGGCGGGAGCGGGGAGGCGGGTCGGGAGCAGGTCCTGCCCCACAGCTCCGCGCTCTCGACATCGCGCACCTGGAATCCAGGCCACGCGCAGGGATGGGCATGGCAGGATGGGCAGAGCACATCCACCCGCTCGGCCCCCATCACCTGCTAATGAAAAAGGATTTAAAACCAGGTCTGTTGCAGGGAGGTGTCCAGCGCAGGCGCGGTTGCTGCTGGCCTTGATCTTTTACCTGACCCCTGTGGTGCAGCTCATCTGGACCCAGGTCGTGCCTGCTTGTAGCCAGCCCCTAAAGTGCTCCCACTTCCTCTCCTTGGACACCTCCAACCGCTTTCCAAAGCAGCGCAGGGCAATCTGGCCCAAACACCCCTCCGCTGTAGCCTTTCCAAAAGATTTGTAGTAAATGTGTTCTGTTTTGCGGTTTTTCCCCACCTCTGGGCTCCAGCCCCCTGTAGCACATGTGTGCCGAGTACTACAGTACTCGGGTACAGCAGCCAATACAAGGAATTCAGTTAGGGTTTTTATATAGTGTAAATCTGGGTTAACTCTTCAATGCAAAGAGTATCACTCGTGTAACCCTGAGCTGTTTCTGTTGCCTGCGAACACTGTCCTTTCCCACCGCCTTTTCTTGCTGTTTTTCCTCCTCAGATTTTCCCCTGCCTGTCCCTGCTTCTCTATCCTTTTTATTTTCCCTTCTGCGGGGGTCTCCGAAGGGGAGCGCGGCGCTTGCCAAGGCCGTTTCCGGCGCCTCCAGAGAGCGGCCCAGCCTCGCTCTGCGTCTCGGGCCCGCGGCCGCGGGCCGGCTCTCCGCTCGCCTTCCTGCCTTCCCTCCTTCCTTCCTTGCTTCCCACCTGCAGCCGTGTTCCCCGAATCCGTGTCCCTCGAGACGTCGGTCACCCGTCTGCTGGAGCCGAGCTGCACGGCACAGGTTCTGGGGCAGCTCTTCTGTTTAGAAGGAAAGGAAACAATGACATATACATATAAATATACATATGGAGCCGAGGTGATTTACCAGGCATGGTTCTTGCGCAGAGCAGCAGAGAGAAGTTCTCCAGAGCACTGCTGGTCTCCCAGGTCCTGGTTCGTCCCGCTCCCAGCCAAGGCGCAGGGATCCCATGGCCCCCCCGGCAAAGGTGGTCATGGCGCTCCTGAAAGATGGTCCCGGGGGTTCTCCTGCCCTCACTGTGCATGGAAGTTGCCACTAAATTGGCCATGACGGAGGAGAGGCTCAGGGAGGGGCTCGTCCGCCCTCCTCCGAGCCGTCTCCGCGGGGCCGCAGCGTGTCCCAGCCCACACCGTCCTTAACGTGCCTGTCCTGGAGCCGCCCACGCAGTTTGAATTGCATCGCTCTCTCCCATACAGTGTTGAAGCATGTAGCGAGGCACTCAGGTGGGTGGCTCCGGGTTTAAAACTCGTGTGGAAACCCTCCAGCTACGACTTCCATCTGTTAAGTTGCTTTGAATATTTTTAGAGGGAGAGCATGAAACAAAACAGCGTTGGCTGCAACATCCACACGCCTTGTGTGTCTGTGTAATCCAGTTAAAAAATAATTAAAAAATGCAAGGTCATGGGCCTTCACAGCAGACTCGGAACAAACCCCATCCTTCTCTGTGCAGACTGTCGGGAGAGAAATTCTGCTCCATTTGATAGACTTCCTGGTGACAAACTACGGACACGACCCGGTTATTACCCGGTTGCTTAACAACACCCGGGTCCACATCATGCCGACGATGAATCCGGACGGGTTCGAAGCTACCAAAGTGCCCGACTGTTACTACTCCCTGGGGAGGTGAGCGAGGCGGACGCGTGAGGGAACCGGGCGCCAGCTGCCGTGGGGCTGCTGCCCAAGGAGAGCTACGTGACCCCGCTTACTGAGAGAAAAGTGTGTCCGAGTTATTGGATGGACGTGTAAAAATGAGTCTAAAGCTCATCGTGTTGTATGCAGGCCTTAGCCAGAGGGTTTAATGGTCTGAGACGTAGTAAGATTATGTAGGGTTTGCAGAAATGGGGCTAACCACGATAGGTGCTAGTAGCAGTGTCACAAGAAAAACAAGTGGCGCAGAAGAAAATGCTGCTGTTGCACTCCTGAATGTAATATTGAAGAGCCCAAAAAGGGGACAAAAGACTAAGAAAGTAGAAAAGGGAGAGAAGAGGAGGCGATGCCCAAGGGCTAGAGCCGGGATGTGCAGGAAGCGGCGGCCACCTTAAGCGCGTGAGCTAGAAGTGCTCCTGCATCTCTGGTCACGGCAGCTCCGGGAGCAAACGTGTGGGCAGGGTGGGAACAGCCACTCTCCAGGTCCTCCTTTCATTGGGAAAGGGATTTATTCCTTGGAAAATGGTTAGGGCTTCAGCAGAGGGCACAATGTTTTTGATCCCCCTCATTGGCACACAGGCTGAATTTAACCGAGTTTGAAGTTGAGGAGAGCTGGAGCCGAGTCCCCTCTGTGACACCAGGTGCCATCTGTGCCGGTGCTCAGGGACACGGCCGGGCCCCTGGGGCCTGCAGGAGGCTGAGGAGGTGGGAGGGCCTGCAGCCACGCGCCACAGGAGCCTCTGTCCTCTCCCTCAGGTATAACCGGAACGGAGAAGACCTGAACCGCAATTTCCCGGACGCCTTTGAGTACAACAACGTGACCATTCAGCCGGAGACGCGAGCGGTGATGGACTGGATAAAGAACGAAACGTTTGTGCTCTCGGCCAACCTGCACGGCGGGGCGCTCGTGGCCAGCTACGCGTTCGATAACGGCAACGCGGGTGAGCGGGCGCCGCGCTGCGCGCGGGGCTGCGGCGTCGCCGGCGCGGGTGTGATGTGAGGCCTCTCTCCGCCCCGCAGCGACCGGCTCGTGGGAGGGCTACAGCAGAGCTCTGGACGACGACGTTTTTGTTCACCTGGCGAAAACCTACTCCTACAACCACGCCAGCATGTACAAAGGCGCCGGCTGTGACAACAGGCAGCCCTTTCCGGAAGGCATCACCAACGGCTACTCGTGGTACCAGCTGGAAGGTAACGGTGTCACCTGTGTCTTTTCAGGTGCTTTGGCTGTGATGTCTCACACTCTTGCTGCCCTGATGGTGAAACTGCCGTGGTTTTGCCCCATAAAGGGTTGATTCAAGTAGCTCATGAGCTGTGGAAGCTGCCACGCTCATCCCTGCACAGTCTCCGAGCAGGACACAGCATTTGTAGATGCTCCTGGTCAGCAGGGACACAAGTGAAGGAGGCAGCTGCTGCCTTCTGCTTTCTGTCCTGCTCTTTGTCAGTGCCAGGGCAGTTCCCTTGTAACTGTAACTACACGGAACACCCCCACAGGCCGCTTGTTAACGTTGTGTCGATACGTTTGCACAGCTACACTGAGCCTGGAGGCCAAAGTCTTTTCTTGGAGAAAGCCAAGAATGACTTCACTGTTGATAGTGCATAGGGTTCAGCTGCTGTAACTGAGATAAAAACCTATTTCCTCTCCTTTCAGGAAGAAAACCAAAGTCTTGTTCATATATCATCTTTTATTTTGTTCATCTTTGAATACAGAAGTGTTTTAATCTTTATCTGTTTATAGCCAAGTAGAAGCTGTATCCTGTGGCACTTCATGTTGCTTTCACAGTCTGAATTCAAGGCCTTAAAAAGCTCTAAGGGCAGCTGTGAGAATGGCAAACTGCTGGCCAAGCCATGACTGTATCTGCCCCCGTATATTTGTGAGCAGTGACATGTTGTGCACACGCACCATTACTCTGCATGCCCCTGCACAGCAAGAAAATCATTTTCCATAGCAGACCATAGGTAAAAGTGACTGTGGCACTGAGGACTAATCCATGTGGTTTATCTTTTCAATGCACCTTCTTACAGGTGTGATGCACGTACCAGCTTTAAACTCCCTACTGTTCTTCTAGCCTGAAAGTGGTGCTTCTTTCCAGCTCCGCGTCTTTGCTTCCTTTCCAATCTCAGGTGGAATGCAAGATTACAACTACATCTGGGGACAGTGTTTGGAGATTACGTTGGAGCTGTCGTGCTGCAAATATCCCCCTGAAGCCCAGCTGGAGAAGTTCTGGAGAGACAACCGAGTGGCTTTGGTGGAATACATGAAACAAGTGCATCTCGGTGGGTGTGCGGCCGTGGCAGGGCCACCGCGGGCAGCTTTCCAGGTCGCCCCAGTCAGTGCTGAGAAGCTTGGGCTCAGCTGCTCCAGAGCACAGGCTTTTTCCCATTCCTCGGCCGCTTTCTGGATATACCCGCGCCAGAGCCACGTGGCAGCAGTTGTGCTGCCCAGCTTGCGAGTCCGGCACTTGCTTTTCCCAGTCAGAAAAGGCAATTCAGAAGCGAGTGCTGTGGGAGAGGGAACTCCCTCTCCGCGAGGGAACTTCCCCCTCTGGCGTCAGGGCAGCCATTTATTTCACAAGTCTCAAAGAAGTTGTGTGTTTGGACACGTGCAAAATGTTCTCTGGGTCTTGTGCTGGCTCTTTGCTTGTTTGTTTGGCGGCCTTTCTAGGTGCACTTTTGTGAGATATGTGGCCTCTGTGACTACTTCCATGTGCTGGAGCGGAGGGCAGGGGCTGCGCGTGCACGCAACAGCCTCAGCTCTGCACGCTGCCCCCTTCTCCTTTCCCTCCTCTCGCCCTGCGCAGGCATCAAAGGGCAGGTCATGGACAGCAGGGGGAGGCCCATTCCCAACGCCATCGTGGAGGCCAAGGGTCGTGCCCACGTGTGCCCTTACAGAACCAACGACCACGGCGAGTACTTCCTTCTCCTCCTGCCGGGCACCTACGTGATCAATGTAAGTGCGCCCGTTTGCTGCGCGGTCTCCGCTCCAGCTGCGCCGAGCTCCTGAGCCAGGGGCGGCTGCTCCGGGGGCGGCCGCGGCCTCCTCGTTCGCGCTGGAGGGATGCGCAAATGTGGGGCCTCTCTGCGGTGCCCAGAACGGCTGCTGCACGGAAAGGAGGTTCCCAGGTGCCCCTCAGGGAAGGGACTTTCCTGCTGTAAAGTGCCAGCCTGCTGGTGAATTCCTGCTCGGACCGAGCACCAAGTGACGCTCGTCCCCCCCTCTCCCTCCTGAGCAAGAGGAGGGGGTGGCCCGGCCTTTCGTTCCCTCTGCATCATGGATGCCGCTTCATGGTAATGCATTAAAAAAGGGAAGAAAAAGTCATGGCAGAGAAACTATTTTACCCAGCAGAGAAGCCCCAACAGCATGTAGAGCTTGTTCTGGCTGCTGGCCTCTTGCTCATCACGCACGTTCCTGTTTCTGTTCCCGTGGAGCCGCACGGGCTGCTTTGCTGCTGCCCAGCAAGGGCAGTTATGGGCACGGTGCATCCTCCAGGCTTTCTGCTTCTCGCTACGCAGTTTAATCAGTTCGTTCATTTTGACTCCTGACCCAAATGAAGGCAAATTAGGTAAAACCCTTGTCTACAGAAAGGATACACTGTTACCCTTTCCAGCTCACCATGCTTCACTTCAGTCTAGTTGCCATATGTGATGAGAGTCTTTAAGGTTTCCTCATTCTGTAGCTTCATTTATTTGCGCTTAGGAGCCTTTTTTATAGGTCCAGCATATTTAAAGCAGCACATTAGACAATTATGATTACACAGCAGCATTCGATACTTAAAACCAACTAAGAAGGAAATCTCTCCTGTTTGTTCCTAGGCTACTGTACCAGGATTTAAATCCAAGCTGAAGACAGTGGAAATACTGGATAACACTGCAAACTTCAGCGCTTTGAAATATGACTTTTATTTCTCCGAAGTCTCTGTCACACCAAGAGCAGCTTCGTGTCCCACCTCTCCTCTCTACGGAGAGCAGGAGCGCACCTCGGCAGCAGGAAGGGCAGCTTTACACAGCGTCCTTGCCACCACCATCCTGCTTGCAGTGATGTTTAAATAAAGGCAAGGACGAGGCAAGGCGAAAGTCCACACAGTCTTCCTGCACAAATGTGGCTTTTAAAAAATTTTATATGCAGAAGAATGTATGTTTTATAAATGACATTCTCAAGACTTAAGATTATGTTTATTGTATTTTATAAAATCCTGGCTAAACAATCAAATGTTTTAATTATAATAGACTCATATTTTTCTACATAAATACTTTAAGGAATTATTGTACAGCCTCTGGAGATAAGACTCTGTAGGATTTCAGTGGGGAAAGTGTTGATTAATTTCGAGGAATTTCAATTAAAAGCCACGCAGGCCGGCACAGCAGCTGTTCCACACAATCCCTGTCTCCCACGCGAGCCAGGGCAGGGGGTGCAGGGCCTGAACACGCAGCTGGATCCCGGCTCCTCTCAACGAAGGCACCGCTGTAACGGGCACCAGGGCTGCGCGGCTGGTTCCTTATCGACACCCAGGCGCCGCACCGGGCAGCAATGAGGTGCAAAGAGCAGCAGCAGCTGTAAAAGGAGGTGGAAACGCAGAGTTCCAAAGGGCAGGAGCTCCATCCCCATCCCTGCTGCCAGGCGTGGCAGCCACGGACACCTCCCCTTAACCGTTACTTCTCTGAGACAGAGCTAGTGAAAGACTGTGGGAAGCGGCACCCGCAGCCCCCAAGCTCCTCCAGAGCATTATTAATCGAGCACCTTTGAGATCCGACTGATGATTTCAGTGGGTTCTTTGGCTGCTGTGCGCCCCCTTCAGCCAGGAGCCGAGCGGAGCCGTTTGCAAAGGCCGGGCTGGGTACCAAGCACCGGGACCCTGTTTGGGAGTTGCAGGGTGCTACATGCAGACTTAGCGAGGTGCCTTTGGGCTCAGCTTTTGCAAGTCATTTTTAGGGCACTTTGAAGAATCAGTAACGGTTCACACGGTCCTGGGTGTTTGTTTTAAAGCTTTATCTTTATCTCTTTTTCCTAATTTAAGAATGTCTCACACGAGAGCATGGTGCCGAGGTAGTCCTGTGCCGTTGCTGGGTTGCATGTAGCTTGTGACAGGGTAGAAAGTTGTATCACTTGGGTTTTGCTTTAAGTGACAGGATCAGAACCATCTGGGCTACCAAATCTGAGTCCTTCAGGTTAAAATCCCCCAGAACAAGAACTGGGGGAGCCAGCGGTGCCCACGCAGCTGAAGGGCGTTGGAAGAGCCTGCACTTTAATTCAGTGGAACAAAAACCTGCATGACAGTAAAGCAGGAGAAATTCCAACAGTTAAATATTTAAGTGCTTAAAAAAAAATAAAACCAAGGAGTGTGTGTGTGTATATATATATATATATAAATATATATATAAAAGAATGTTTTTATTGACACCCGTTGAACATAACATTTTGGTTCATCAGAAAAGGAAAACATTAAAACCGAAGGACACAAACGCAATGCACATGAAAACTCTTCCCTTGAAGGGCTCTCTATTCCACGCAGACGAGGGCTGGTCTTGCTTGAATGGGGACTGAGCGATCACTACCCACGAGGGCTGCCAGGAGGAGTGCAGGAGGGGGGCCCTTCAGGAAGGGTGTGCACAGCTGCAGAGCGGCACAGCTGGATCATTACCTTAGTTCATTACTAAGCATCGCTCCCCCCATGTACTCGGCAGCAGTGCAAGGCTCAGCTTTGGGAAAAGCTATTGCATATTGTAGGATCTCCGTAATCATGGTGCTGATTGCCCGTAATTCAGCATGAAAATGAGAGCCCTCCCTTACAGCCAGGCAGTTCAATTTAAAGCAAAGTTTACAAAAGAAAAAGGGGAGTGATAACACATTTTAACCAATTGTACATGTACAATAAATACTTTGATGATAAGTCTGTTGTGCTTGTACTAATTAAAAAAGAGACCATCAGCTAAAAGCAACAAGTTTTCATTTTTAGTAAGTACTGAACCTTATTAAGATTTTAATATTATTTTTAATTTATACTTTGCAACACCCCTAAGCTATGAAGTACACCAGAGCGGGAAGGAGAACCTTCCCTGTAGTTGGGGGTACAACAGGCGGTGCCGTGTGTGACCCCCAGCGCCTGATGCGGGGCCAGGCGCATCCCCTTTCGACTGCACTTAGGGATTTTCTAACCCCTTGCCTGCAATTACGAGCTATTCTGAAACAAGCTCAGGCTGATGCTGTCTGCAAGGACCTGAATTAGCTTTCCTTCAAGTTAGACTAAAAAAACAAACAAAAAAAAGAACCCAATGATAAAAATGAAACAAAAACCAGTCAACTTCTTTCACCAACAGCACTACGTAAACCTTCAGCCTTTCTAAGCCAACCTGCCAAGGGACATGGTGGCCGTAGTCCCTGGGGGACGGGGCCTGGCGCACACTTGTTCCGGGCTGCTAACCAGTGATCCGGATACACAATATTCCTCAAAAGCGCAATCCTTGCTGCCAGTGTTAACTAGAAGCAGTGTCCCAGCTACTTATGTTTCAGCTGTGCCACATCTAAAGGATAAAAGCATAAAGTTTCTGTAAACTGGGAAATTCAAAGTGAAAATTCAGTATGAAAACATCTTCAAATATTACAGTATTCCACATTTCTAACCTTCCGTGAAAGGTTAAACTTTCTAGAACAAAGTAATTTTGCCTTCTGTCTCAAGTGCTCTGCACTTTGCTTTCTTGGTTCATGAGCTGAATTTCTATCCTAGAAGAAATCTACATTGTGAGAGAGTCCCACTGAATCAAGCAGTGGCCCTGCTGACCCCTCGAGAGCCACCACAACGTGTGGTGGTAGCCGGGTGTCAGCAGTGGCTACCTGATGTGCGCCAAGGAAGAGGCTAAGGCCAGGACTGCAAGGGAGGGACGCTGCATTTCGTTCACATTTGCCTGTTGCTGCTGAGTTGCACAGCCAGGGCAAAAGAAAATCTCCCTCCAGACAAGCCCAGGTCGCCTCTTCCTGCCTTGTTTCCAGATAGGGGATTCCAGCGTCGCGAGCAGAGCAACAGCAAGGTGGCTGCGTGGCTGTGCTGGCGACGCAAACGCATTGCCAAGGAAAACAGCACCAAAACATTTACACTACACTGACACTGCGGCAGCATCCACCTCTACTGCCATTTAATAAGTCATCTTGCACAGTTATAATTTGTTGTATTAGGGGGAAAAAAAATAAAAGCCCTTAAGCATCTTTATGCCCATCTTAATTCACGTTACAGCCTCCTTTTTATTTTTAATGCTGCAATTACGTAAGTATTCTTTTTATAGCTGTGTTTTATGACATATACATATTTTTGTATATACAGGTTAACGTATATGCATATACAGGCTAATTCAATAAATTAAAGCTCAAAACACCCAACGTATGCACAGGAGTATGTACAAACTGCAATAAATTAAAGATTAAGATGTCTAGGGTATTAAATAACAATCAAGAGGGCTCCCCAAGTACAAGTGTGAACTGCTGATGAGTGCTGATTTGGCTACTCTTGAGGACAACTAATCGCTTATCTGTCCAAAAACCAGGGTGATCCACAGCAAGGCTCGTTGCCGGGAGCCCTTCCGGCTTTTCTTCTGCACCCCTAATATTTACAGAGGGCCAAGTACAGGTCACAGAGTCGGATTCAGAAGATTCTGGCTGCTGCCACTGGGTGCCTAAACCCCAGCTCCAACCTTCTCATCTCCTCCTCTGTAAAGCAGAGTGGGGAAAAAAAAGTCACCTCACACTAAACAGAGTTAAAAATTGTTAAGGCCAAGAAGGGAATTCAGCACCAGGCTGCTGATCCAAGGAGCTTCCCATTTCCACAGCACTGCACGGGGCAGTAGCATTTCCATGGCTGCTCCCTCGGGAAGAGAGGCAGGCGGTCGGATGACACAAGGGCAGCCCCTTGGGCCCACGTGCTCCTTTTCCTTCCCCCCCTTTTGTTACCTGCAGCGTGAGGCTCCGTGCATGGGAGCGTCAGACTGAGCGTCCCACGCAGCGCGCACGGCCGCGCCGGCCCGAGGGCCTCTCCGTGTGGGACGGGGACTGTTAGGACCCAGCACAGCGGGGACCGAAGCCCTCACGCTGTCACGCTACAAGGGCAAAGAGCAAGAGATTGAAGGAGCAACCGCAACTGGGTTTCATGGTTTGCTTAGTTAAAATCAATTGTGATTAGACTTGAGAGGCAACAGAATCTTCTCGTGGAAAAAGGAAGCTTTTCTATGTGGGGAAAAAGGACAGACAGACCCAGGTATCTCACAACTTTTTCACCTACAGCTTCTAGGTCCTGTATTTGCCGTTTGCCTGGGTGCTCCCTTGTATTCAGCGTGGTTTGCTCCTAATTTACAGGTACTAATTGACCTCACTCTGGACTATTTCAGCTCTGACCCCAGAGCAGCTACTGCAGCAAATCTTGGTACTAGGACCCAGGTATCAACTGCTCCACAGGGGTATTTTAAGCTAGGGCAGCTGTTTAACCCAGCCTTGGGGGAGTTCTGCATTTGGGTGGCGCCTCCGGTCCCGGACTCCAAAGCCGGTCCGGATTCCAAAGCCGCGGTCCTCCCCACTGCACAGGCTACTCGCAACCCCTCTGAAATAAAAAGCTTTAGAATGTGCAATTCTTTTCTTCAAATGAGTCTCTCAAAGGGACAAAAAACACCTCAGGGGTGCAGAAACTATCCACTAACTATCCACTAAAATCCAATTCAAATCCAATCCAAACACATCCCAAGGTTATTTTAGCACACAAACACATATACTGCCTCCTCTGAATGCCCAACAGAACTTAGTGAGCTTCCTAAGAAAGGCACAGCTGAAGTTTTACAAAGTTTTTGACAAGCACAATGACAACAGTTAAGAACTTTTAAGCATCAAACCAAGTGAGAGAAACTTCAATACTAACAGCTTTGAATATTTAAATTAACCAAAAAAATTGGCAACACATTTTCAAAATTGCGATACAGATAAAAAGAAGGTAAGTAAGAAAGATTACTGAACCTAAAAAATATCTACCTGAAATAGATTTATTTGGTTTTGCAACTAGTGGGGACTTTTTAAACTTTATTGTTATTCAAGTGGTGTCGGGCTCAAGCTGCATGACATACTGCTCAAGTCAAACCACCACAGAAAAAATACAAATCTCCCCCGATTTTGCCTGGTTTGGGCAATTTATTATATAGGTAATTGTTCAAATCCCCTGCCTGTTTCAAGTCTTACACATTCAGCTAAAATAATCTGAGCACAGCATAGACCACCAAATCTCACAATATCTTCAGGATCTGTTGCGCAGGATTTTTAAGAGGTAACTGTGACTGAATTTAAGTCAATGACTTCTCTTGAGACATTCATACAACACTCTCCTTTACAAATTATAAAGACACTGCTTTTCACTCTGTTTCCAAATCCTTAAATTCTTTCCTATTACCTCTCCCCTCATTTCCTCATCATCTTCCCAATAATTTGACTACTAGGGGGAATTTAAGTCTTGGGAATGAGGGAACTCAGACTATTTATTTATTTTACTGACTTATCAGAGTTCTTGTTTTTGCCAAGTGTCTTCACCATGCAACAGATACTGAAGTCTCAAGAGTCTTCTGTCTTCTTTAGATGAGGAATCATGATTACAAACTCTTCAAAAATATACCTCCCCTCATAACCACCAGATTTGTTTTTGAAGTGTGTATTTAACCCAGTAATGCAAATGGGACTATCTGCAACAAAAAACACTTGAAAAGGCAAACAGTTTACAGGAAATGGGTACTTCTACTCAGGAGGATTTAAAATCTTCAAATTGACAGGTGAGTATTAAGCTAAACTTTATCAATTCCAGTGCAATATTTATTTTAATGACAGCCACACTAAAGACACACAAAATATTAAGATTCCAGTACGAATACAAAAATAGTTTCTTACTTTCTCAGTGTTGCACCAGTCTGCGAAGCTCATTTGGCTGCTCTGCCCTTGGTATCCTCTAACTGAAGTAAGTGAGCACGATCATCTGTATGGGCTGCCTGCACACGGGGCACGGTTTGTTCCTCTTCTTCAGTTTCCTCGCGCACGTGAAACACGACATCAGGTGCCCTGTTCTGCCATGTACTATGCAGCCGTTCTTGGGCCTGCTCTGGCATATGACACAGGGCTCGATGCTGGTGACAGGCAGGGTGGACTCCGTGCTGTCCTCCTTGTCCTGACCATCTCTCTTCTCAGGTTCCTTGAAGTCCTCCTGACTGCTACAAAACATGCTGCTAGACGTGGATGGCTGCGAATAGTCCTCGCTCTCCTGGGACTCACAGGTTTGCACCGCTTTATCATCGCTTTCCTCCAAAGCCGCCTCTTTATCTTCAGTCATTTTCACTTTCTTGCAGTCAGGAACATCAAAACCTTCTTCAGACTCCAAGGGCAAAGAACCCTCCAATTTACCTTTCTCCGATTTATCACTCTTTTCCTCGGGCAGCCAGTCCTCACGAAGGGCCCAGCACCTGTGGCAGTGGCGCGGGAGTGGAGGGTTCATCTCACTGCACTGGGGGCACTTCCAGTAATCCTGGAGCCAAACAGAGGTTGAGACAGTTTAGCTGCTTGGAACTTTCACAGTCCAAGCAGCTGGAGATTACAGAAAAACTACTGCTGCCAAAATAATAAACCATGCCGACCTCTCCACTTGTTTATAGTTTAAAATTTCAGTTTTGAGAGTCTGGAATAGAACAGACTTATTTTTAGAAGATACTGATTTTTTTCCTCCTTGCAGTAGACATGTGAGATAATAATACAGATTTATTATTATTCCTTGGCCAAAACTGAAGAATCCAGACCACAGGAATCAGCAGAGAACCTCAGGAAGAGCTTTTCTGGCAAAACCGCCACCATTTCCATTATTTTCAGGGGCGAGTTATGAATTGGAAACTCTTGCTTAGCTGGCCAGCAACCCTCTGGTTGGAGGAAGGGCCTCGAACGCGGGCGATGCTGAGCAGTTGCCGGGTGTTTATTTCCAGGGATGCTGCTCTGCCAAGCGGCCGGGCGAGGGCACTCTGGGACACCAAACAGCAGCCACTTCAGAGGGCAGTGGCACCGGCTCACAGTTTCCTCCATGGGCGCCACCAGAGACACCCACAGTACCACTAAAATGCCTTTTTTGTATTTTTTTGTAACAAGGGAAAAAGAAGTGACTTCTAAGAAGGAAAAAAGAAAAAGAGAACAAAAAGCTCTTATTTGGAAGACTTGAACCACTTTTTGGTTGCAGTCTTGAAAAACAACAGCGGCATCCAAAGCTTAAGGCACCAACTTCAAATCCTAAAAAGGAGTGCTGTGTTTTTAAGTGGGGTCTGGCCCTGCATTTTACAAACATAGTGGAGTCCCGCAGAGCGTCAAGGGACTGGAACATTTCACATAGTTTTGCACAGCAGCTTTATTCCAGCTTCAACAGGGAAAAGCAACTAAAGCAACTATAAACTAAAACATACATTATATATTCAACATTACATTTAAGAACTCCAGCTAACCTTCAAGACACAAAATAACTTTTTTGCAACTGGAGTGAGGGTATATTTTATTTACAGCTGCCTACCTATTTATAGTTCCAAGTGCCATACACCTGCATTTCTCCCCACAATCAAGAACTGCCTCACAGAATTAAAAGAGCCTCAAGACCTACTAATTTTACTCTTCTGAAAACTACTTGTGAAAGATCTGCCTTCTCATCTCTATACTACCGATTCAGGATGGACAGTAAAATAAGATACTCCGGTTTATGATAAAAGCTTTTTCAACACACACAGTATTTTGAAGACCACTTCCTTTCCATTTTGCATAACAATTCAACCTTAGGTTCTAAATAATTTTCTTCCAATTACCTGGTAACTCTTTGTTTTTCTAAACTGGATTAGGAATTTATTTTAAATCTTTTTTAAATATTCATGTTCGCATGGTGGTAATCAAAATATTAGCTGGGAACTTTCAAATATGCAAGAAAAAAACCCTAATTTAACATTTAAGAAAATCATGGTTAACCACAGATTTCACTTATAGTCTTGACCTGCTCTGTCCATTGACCCAATTTACGGTGCTTTGCAGACCAAGGATTTACTCACAGCTAGGGAAATCTCTGGATCTTCGTCAAATGAATCAGCATCACTTTCTTCATCTTGATAAATAGTCAACTGATATACCTGATAAAAAAATAAAAAAATAAAATCACTCTAAGCTCTGAAGCACTTTTTTCGGCATTCAATTTCAAAAGCTATTTTCTGATAATCGCTTTTGATCAAAAGTGATATGTTTCATATTAATAAAGACTAGAAAATAATTGCTGATTAAATCTGATAGCAAGGTTTGGAAAAAAGTATCTTTTCACACTTGGGCCATACAGTTTGACAAACACTGACTAGACAGACAACGGGGACAACTTTCTTAAACAGTTCATGCCAGCTGTGATTGGGAAAGGCAGCAGCAGCAAGAAACACTCTCTTAACACCACTGTTAAGGAAACAAAACCAAACCCTCAGTTCTTTCCCCCTCTAAATCACTCTCTTAACTCTCAGTACAACTCTGAAGGACCCTAAGACACTGCAAATCAGTGCAGTCAGTTCCCTTTTTCCACTCCCAAATACCACGATCATATATGTCCCTGACTGCACAGTGCTGGACACTGGAATGGTGAGTATCTAACTGTGGTCAAACTGCACAGGCGTGTAACTTAATCAGTGACTAGATGCAGAGTCCTGTAATAAGCCTGAAGAATTACTGGTTACTGCTTCTATCTGTCAGATTTTCAACATGAAGTATTCAAGTAATTTTCCTGCTCACCCAGCCATCAAGGAAGGCAAATACAAACCTCATCATCTTCATCTGTGAGCTCCTGTACTTCTTCATTATGGCTATAATCTTCTGAATAAATAGACTCAACTTCAAACTCTACACTGAACTGGTCTGAAACAGAGCTATGATCAAACCAATCAGAGTTTTCACTTAGTGAGCAGGCATCAAGATCCTGAAAAATAAAGAGGAAGAAGATATACATTCAGGCTCACTGGTCCATTTCTGCTAATACGGCTCTTAGTAAGATAAAACTGAACTAGGCAGTTTAATTAGCTACAGAAGAAATGTGAAAACCTGCTGTTAGATAGAACATCATTTGAGACAATCTGATTATACCTGGATAAAAATAATCAAAGTTTTTAGATCTGAAACCTTTTTGTAAGCTTTATGATAAGCTGTCAAGCAGCAGTCAATCTATATTCAGCTTAAAGACTGCTTCTCTTTCACAAAAGTTGTCCTAAAAAGGCAAATCACATGAAGATGATGATGTTTTTTCGCAATGTGTCATTTAATTTTAACTATTATGTTTTTCTTAAATTTTAGTCAGTGGTTAAGCAATTAACAAACACCAAAAAGCAAAACTACTATATTAGTTCTGTCAATTCAAAATTCTGTTATTTGACTAGGAATACAATTAACTTAGGTTTTTATTACTTAGCCTAACAAGAGATAATCTGAACAGTTAATCTGTGCAGTTAACAAAGTTGAGCTATAACAAGCCCTCGTCCAGAACTAGATGCTGTTCTGTTACAAAACCCTACAAATACCTTTCTTTTAGCAATCTAAGAAAGTGCTTACTTTATATTATAAAGTAGTACTTTTTAAATAGTACCCCAATGAATAAAAATCTACTTGCCTGACTTTCTTAATGAATTCAGAGTTCACATTCTACATTGAGCTTTGTCAAAAAACATCTACAAAATACCTGACTCTACAGCACCACAGGCTGCACACCACCAACTCCTCTTTCAGTTTCTTTTCTTCCCCAGCCCCACTTCTCAGATGCCGCTAAGGGCGCTGCTGGTTTCAGTTACCAACGCAGGGCTCTGGCACACACATCCACAGCTGTGCTCCCTACATAGCTGCACCACAAAAAGCAGTTGTTGACTTACAGCTATGGAAGGAGAATCTGTTGAATCGCTGCTATTGCTTCTGTCACGGCACAGCCCACTCACTACACACCAGGACAGGCTTTCATCAAAGGTCAAGGAAATGCTGTCTGACTTGTGTCGTTTTCTTCTGTCACTAGGAGGATCATCTAAAGAATTTTCTTCTGGGCACATTAAAGAGTTTTTATTAATCCAAAAACATCTATGCAATTCTTGTCCAGCAGCAGCTTAAAATATAGTTTACTTATTTGGGAGTTGAGGAAAATTTGTTTTTCAGTATTATTTTATGAAAAAGTAAAGGCACTGAAAGCTCATTTTAAGAAGGCACAGTAACAGAGAGAAACACAAGAAATGTGGAACACATTCAAGAATACAGTGTACTAACAGGACAATCAACCCCTGAAACAACTTGTAAATGACAGTTTCCATATTTAGAAAGTACAGCAATTGGAAGTGTTTTACCCCATTTCACACAAAGCACTTAGGTTAAACCCCTTCTAGCTTTAAGCAGCTCAGTGAGGATCCCAATAGTCCTAGCTCCCCCTGCAGGCAGAATACAGAAAGGTCCTTTCAGAGGCTTGTCAGTCCCTTCCAGAGTCTGCAGGGAGACATGAGCAACTAGCTCGCAGGTCAAACACACACAAGAATCTCACACTGGGCAAGATAATTTAAGTCTTAGTTCCAGATACGTCAGTAAGTCTATCATTTAATCATTTGCACTTCATGTAATACCATTTTCTCAAAAGGCTTTTGTAGCAAATCTTTATATGAATGGGCTCGATCATGATCTAGCAGGAAAATCGTCAGGACCAACATACTGTGTAAAAAATTAACTACGAAGATCCTTGCTTTCAGCTTAATAATATTAAATATTATTAATTTGAAGGCAGAAAAGCAGTGCTTTTAAGAATGCCACATTTTAGAACACTGTACAGCAACATAAGGAGGAGGAGGACAGCATTTCAACAGTAACTAGGTTGAATTCAGCTCCACTGGTATTTACAGAGTTGGACAAGAAATAAGTCTATTTAAAACACATTGCAAAACCAGTACGTAAGCACAGTGGAGTGAAAATTTCCGAAGAGGACGAGCAAATCGGTCCAACAGACTTTGGTAAGAGCCTGCTGCCCCCTCCAGGTGCCTTTTGCACACACACTCTATAGCCCAGTTCTCCCTTGCCTTGCAAAAACACATCCTGACAATCCATGAGTCTCCGAGGCTTGAATCTTTCATTGTAAAAGGAAAGAGAACAAAACACTTGTACATACTTTGAGACTTCTCTTACTTTCCCTTGGTGCTTCTTGGCTCAGCCCCTCTCTTTTCTTTTTTCCGCCCTGAGAGCCCCACCAAACTTGGTGCCCCCAGGCCCAAGGGCTGCTCCTCTCCATCGGTGTCCTCATTAAGGTGCCATGGCTCCATGCTGTACTCATAATGCACCACCACAGGGTTTCTACACACTAGAGAGGCGGCTCCAAGGGAGCCGCTACCATGCCAATTTAACAAGAATAGTGGTTTAAAAGGAAGATTTCCTACAAATTAGAAAAAAAGTGTATATAAAAACACTACATTAAAAGAACTTTTAAGGTTGTAACAAACTCATAAATGGATGCAAAGACAGAGTTAACAATCAAACCTAAAATAAATAAGCACAACACAGGGCCTTATGCGCTCTGGGTCATGCCTAAATATCACAGGTTATGATGTTTAACTGTGATTTTTCCATCCTTTCATCAGTTTTAGTTACAAAATTAAAATGTTCTTTCAATCTAGTGCAAACGGCTCAGCAATGCAGTACAGTTTTTGGGCTGACTAATATAAAAATGACTCATGAATAAAAAAAAAAGAAAAAGAAAAAAAAACTACGCAAAAATTGAGGAACTGAAAATGTTTCCAAGTAAGTTAAGGAAAAGGAAGACCTAATCATTGCCCTGGTGTTCACAAGTATCAAGTCATGAAGCTAATAAAACAAGCAATGAGAACTAACTGATGTGACAAACTGCGAAGTAATATGTAAGCTGGAATGTAGAGAACACTTGCACTGAGAAATTTAAAGTTGTACAGGTTTATGCAGACCAGCTTTTTTTGTGAATTATCAGAATAAGCACTACACATTTTGGAAATACACTTGTCAGTAATTATTAATTAACCACAGCAAAGTGAAGTGGAGAGAAGAGTAAGAAGTGGCCAGCAGACTTTTCCTTTTTTTTTAAAAAAAAAACTTTTAAGAATGTCAGGAATCCAAACATATCCAAAATCATCCAGTGAAATTAGGGATAACATCTTTCACTTCTGTGTAACCAATTAAAATCCCATGCAAATTTATTTTCTCTAGCAAATAAAAAATTTGCTGCTGCTCTCTAGCAACAAAGATTTTAAATCTTGTGGTCTACAGAAGGAACTGAAATTAATTTGATTATATCAGTCTACTGATAAACAAAAGTGTTCTCATCATGAAGTGACACAAGTGATAAACTTGTTCACACCAGTAGGCCTTGTTCTTTTATCATCTTACTAATAGTGCTAGAAATCTGAACTGCAAGACAGTGCTGCAGAAATGCAAAGAATTTTGCCTATCTAGCAGATTGAATATTTTCTTTAAGATAAGCAGAGAAAGAGCAATAGTACACGTGGTCAGCTTTCAAAATGACCAAGACAGATATTTTCCCCTAACTGAACATGCTACTGAGTGCTCCATGCCATAAATCTGCACATACCAGATTCACTGTGCGTTCTCCTCCTAGAGGATGTAGTTGGACGGGAAGCCAAGTTTGGTGAAGCTTGCCTCTCTTCTAAGTCTTGCATGGATTCCTATGAAGAAAAATACTGCATAAGCAAGAATATAAAAGTTCATGATTACTTTGTGTCTAAACCATGGACAGTACAGTGTGAAACAATTGATTTTACATGTGAGAACATATCAAAATGAAAGATCACCTTTAAAACATTCTCTGTTTCAAGTTGTAATCTGGCGTCATCCTCAGGTGTGGCAGCAAGTGTTGAGTCTGCAAAAAAAAAGTACAAAATCCTATTACAGTACAGCAGTAAAAAAAAAAACAAAAAAACAAAAAAAACCCACTCATCTCAGGTCGAGGGAAAAAAAAAGTAATAAAAGCAAGGGAGAGAAGATAACTGCACACTACTTTCAAATTCAGTTCCAATCAGAATGAACAATCCACATTTTTAAAAAAAACAACTGAAAAAACAACCAACGAACCACAACTCTGCTCCTACGCTCTTCAGGTACGTTTAAAACTTCACCTAGTTTTAGGTAAAGCTTAGTTTACTAGTTTACCTAGTACCTAAATAGTAAAGTACTATTACAAAAATGGAACAGGAGGAAGAAATCTCAATCACAAAGTAGGTCAGGATTGTATTATAAATGCCTACAGATGAAGCATATGAATCAGCTAGAGGTCTGCAGACAAGAAAGAAGATAGGTGGGAAATATTTTGTACATTTCCTCTACTCTAAAGTGTATTTTACTAGCTATCGTCTTATGGAAACACAGATGTAAAATAAAATAAGTATGGAAGAAAAATTCTCTTTTATTGACTCATTGCCAGCATAGACCCAGGAGTAATGAACTATCTTTCCCTCCCAAAAATAGCCAGAACTAGTTTAAGCACTGCAAACATAACAGTGAAGACCAAGAAAGTAAGCGTCTTCCCTACTGAGCATTTGAGCACTTACCTTTAAGAATAATCAGAAACACAGGGAGGCTTAATATGGATTTAGAAATAATCTTACAAAATGGCCTCTGTTCTTTTCCCTCACTTCTTGTATTAACCCAAAACTACGGCTATATTGAACATTTTTATACTCTAGAAAAGGCAGTTCATTAGAATTGGGACTTGTTCTATCCGTTACGTTATTTTATTATTTTTTTAAAAAAGTATACAGGTTTTTTTTAAAGAGGACTTGGATTTAGCTGGTGTAGCTGAGCTTATGACTTGTTCTAAAGGTACTCCACATAAAGATTTGAATACAAAAACAGAACACTAGGGAAAAAAAAAAAAGGTTTAGCCTGACTTCACTGCTAGCACAAGCTCAAACAGCTCAGTTTGTATTTCTTACAAATCCTTTTTTTTTTATGTTCTTGTGAAAGGTTTAGAACCAAAGGTCAAACAATTTTGTCAATTCAGTCCCATTTGTGTTCAGCTCTGACCATGCTTGCTCTAGTTTATGTCCCACAAAATTACCCAAATGCAGTTCAGATTCAATTTTATTTCCTGGAAGAAAAACAAACAAACAAAAAACACAATAGACTTGGTTTCCTTTTCTTTTCTTTTACTTGCAGTCACTCTGGGCAGTGCTGTGTAAACTCATACAGCTCATCAAGGAGGGACAGATGTTATCTGCTCACTGCATGTAAGGTGCATTATCTTAGGCATTTGTGCCTTCCCTTTTTCTATACTCCCACACACAGGCTCTCCAGATCTAGCTTACCTTGTTGATTGATTGCTACCAAATTTCTGGAAATCATTGAATATACTCTCCTTAGATGGGGATAAAAAAAAAAGAGATGTTGCAAGTCAATTACTGTAGTGTTTTTACATACTCTGCACATTTATCTAAAAAGAAGCCCATGTTAGAATTTATTATCTTTAGTGCCCCAAAAAGCACACTAATTTCCATGAGGAATGTGAAAAACAGTTTTCTGTCTTGCTGATCTTCTCCTCAGCTTTATTATTTCACTTGTAAAAACAAAGCCTAAACAACAAAAACAAAACCCTCCTTCTCCCTTTCCAAAGAAAGGGGAAAAAGTTT
Source organism: Tinamus guttatus (assembly GCF_000705375.1). Next base: position 26,341 of record NW_010586528.1, read on the forward strand.
ACTCACCTCAGGAAATTTCTAAATACTTGATTTTTCAAAATCACTTCAAAAGCCAGGAAACAGAAGATCGTAACTCTCGTTAAAATGATTTTGCAAGAAGCTCCTAATATATCAGCAGCAATTCTGAGCTCTAGTGCTGATTCAAAATTATTCTTGCTGGAACTTGCACAAACAACTTATACAGGTCTTGAAATACAAGCAAACTTGCATGAAACTGATTTATGTTAAGACTCAAAAGACCTGGCATATAAGCACTGCAGCAGGGCAATCTATTCAAAGGAAGGCTAAAATATTGTAGCTTTTAGTGGGTTAAGACATGATTATTACATGGGAGAACATACTGGAATTAAACATAATTATTCTCTGTGCAACTTTAAAACTTAGCCTGCTTTGTTTGTACACAGGTTGCCAAGTCAGGAGTCCAATTTCACATGTTTCTGCAACTCCTTTGTAGCTGTTGCATTACAAATGAATCAGGGAAAAAAATCTCAAACCTCAGAGTCTGAGGTGAGGTGAGCTTGCAGATCACATGAAGTGTGTTGGTTATGAACACAAACTTAGCTCAGTAAGTTTCCAGTTTAAAAAGGAGAGGAAAAAAAAAAAAAAAGACGACCAGACCAGGTGATTAACTATGAGAGAGCTAAACATCTTATTATCTTTTGAGGCACAGAGAACTAAAACTGCCCTACACAGTCATTATGTTCTGCACTACGTCACACCGAGCTCTCAGAAAAGCATGCCATTTTACCTGTGTTCCTTTACTGAAAAGCTTGGTACTCCAAATAAATCCCCAAGGAGATCATTTGCACAGTGCACAATATGCTGCTGTTTTTCATCATATAATTGTTTAGACATAATATATTGGCCAAGATAGAATATTACCTGTAAAACAAATCAAATACACAGGTGTTAAACACAGAATGCTTTGCTGTTATAAGACAGACAAACTTCATTGATATGTTTGCTCTTCTCACATCAATTGCCTGAGACCCCCTCAGAGGTGCAATTTTCATCTCTGGTTCACCAAGTACTGTGCTATTCTACAAACAGCCATGAACTGCAGAGTTTGAGAAACTGGCTCAAGGCAGTGTAAAAACAATGTCCTGTCTCAGTACTTTCTATCCAAGATGTGAACTACTCCCTCCCATTCACCCAAAACAAAAGAAGAACCCTTCTGCATTTAGTGTAATCTATCTTTGCGGATTGAAAGTTCTCACCTCCTTCATGGTAAAAGTGTCCTTTTCTGCGCCAGCTAACCTCAGGAGCCTCAGCAATAACGGCTTTGGTTTAACCTGTGGTGGGAACAAGAAAGGCAGCACTTGTTCAACAAATACAGTGTTATGTATACAGATGAGCTTCTTCTTTCTGTATTTATCTGATATACAAGCGCCCAAACCTATGAAAAACTACTCATACCCAAGCTTTTGGCTTTACAAAGTTGGAAGTTAAAAAGAAAATAGCACAAACCCAGTCTTTCTAAGTTTCTCATACACTGTACATCCTAGCAGCCCTTCCCACCTCTCCTACCTCCCCCTCCCTAGGGGCTGTGCTAGCGGGGTCATTTCGGTGGCTGTTCGATGAGCAGCTTCCAAAACCGTGGAGGGAACAGTTTATTTCTCCTGGCCCGGGCAGCGTCCTGACCCAACTCGCTGCACTGCTAGGGTAGTGCAGGAGACAAGAACAAGCTGCAGGGGCTGCCACAGCTGCCAAAAACAAGCCTGGGGATCCTTGTCTGAGAAATCCCTGAGCAGTATATCCTAGTCCCAACGCTCTGCCAACACCAAGAGTATTCGAAGAACAGACTAAAAATACATAACACATTATCTAAAATAGGAAAAGAAAAAAAAAACTATTACAAAAATATTTATAAGAAAGCCTAAACAAAATATCACAAAGGCAAAGAATAATGCCTAAGCAGAGAGAGGGCCTTCCCTATATTCCATCTCAAAAATCTGCTAAAATCAACATGAAGTCTTAGTGCATTAACAAGCAATTAGCTGCAAGAATCACACATAAGCAAAAACCAAACGAGTATGTAAACAATGATGAACATGTCTGCTCACCCCTTTTAAATGCTAGAACTATTTAGGGAATGGAGGATATGTCACAGTTTCATAAAGGAAACAAACACGAATAAAATAGTAAAGACAGCTTAACATAGTAAGGCAAGACACAGTTTCAGGTCTCTGACTCCACACCAGATGCATGGGCTGCGACTCTTTTTCACCCCCATGTCCCCTCTTCCCAATGCCTGCAAGCACGAAGTTGTTCCCCACAGACACGACTGCCTATCATAGCATCGCATTAGGGTATTTAGAAATACAGTAAGAAAAAAGAATGCCATGGTTAACTGATCCACAATTTTGCTTTTTGAAAGCTCTTTTATCAAATTGCACTTTAAAGCTTTAGCCTTCTGCAAAAGTCAGTTAGTTAACTCCTCATGGCTCACCAAGCCATTCTGAACAGGCCCACTCTATCCTAAGGAAAGGTTCTGCATGGAGCCAGCGCAGCGTAACTGTCACTTTATCATGCAAGGCCAGGATGTGCACAGCCTTAAATAGAAATGAAGGCTCTTACTGCCATTTGCTTCCAAGTTCCAAGACAGCAAAAAGTGCCAAATTCAAATCCTACAGTTATGGCAACAAGATCAGCTCAAAACGTTTTTACAACCAATGTTAGGCTTTGCACAAAGCAGAGTTTCCACAAGCCCGTAGTTCCAATGCCTGCTCCCTTTCCTGCCACAAAGCCTTTAGCACGATCAAATCAGGCTGGAAAGCCCTTTTGACGGGGATTCCATAACCTGAATATCAGAGTTCTGCAGAAAGGAGAACCTAAACCGCCCCCCTTCTCCGGGTGAGGAAGGTTTACATCGCAACGACAGCACCAAAGAGAGCACATCCGCACCGGTCCTCCCACCTTCCTCTCACTGCCGCTGCTGGGGCAAAGCAGCCTCCCTTAATTAGCAAATATATATATATATATATAAATATAGTATATATAGCATAAATAGATAGGCAGATAGAGAAATAAAAAGGTAGAAAAAGCAGGAGAGCCTCGCGCGCCTGGCAGAGCTACCGACCAGTGCCTCTTGCTCCGCAGCGGTGACAGGCGAGGCGTCCACGAGGGAGGACATCTTGGTAGTGCACATCTGCCTGCAGCCGAGAGGGCAAAGCCGACATGTTACGCGCACGGCGGCCGCGCTGCCCGCCTGCCCGGCGCG
>NW_010586528.1:37029-48404 GCF_000705375.1 Tinamus guttatus
CCCCTGCGCCCCGTCTGCGGCGCGGCCACCGCCGCCTCTGCAGCCATGGCAGAGGCTGGGTGAAGGGATATGACATGCCTGAAAAGTAATGCAAGTAATGCCTTTATATATGTGTATATGTATATGAGGAAATGGGGCCCAAGAAATAGCCTCTTTTGAAGAGGGGCTGCTGTTCAGTGCTCTCTCCCTCCTCACCTAACCGCACTCTGAATGACCTGCGATTACCTTGGGTACCAGTCACCCGGGCTGATAAACCCATGGTAGTTCCTGTGGTAGCAGCTCGCTAGAAAATCCTGTTCTGCTGATAGCTAGGCCCATGTTCCCAGAGGTTAGAATTAGAGAGTGCACATTACCAACGAGACTTACTCGAGTTATCCCTATCCAGCTTTGCTTGTGCTGCGGGGAGCTGAGGACTCTCTTTGCCAGGGGGTTGGGTTGATTCTGCTGCCGCTTCACGCGGTAATTTGCAGAGCTGTTCTGCTTCAAGGCTCGCTTAGCCCGGACTTCAGGCCGGGCCTGTTCTCTTCTGGGAGATCCTCTTTGGAAACGCCCGTCGTGACACCTGCAGAGGGCTGTGTTCCTCAGCCGCCTTCCCCTCGTGCAGCTGCTCGAGGGAATTTTCTTTGAGATAACAACACATTTTACTGCAGCAACTCTTTTCCTCCTGGTGCAGCCCAATGAGGAAGGAGACCTGCTTTCATCTCGCTGCTGAGTTTTACATTACTTTCAAACCTTTCTCCCACACGATTCCCAAACTGTAAACTTGATACTCCTTTGCCTGTTAGCACCCATGACTCGCTATTGCTATTAAACCTTTGATCAAGGAAGTAACGTGGCTCCAGCTGGAGGCATCACTCCCCTCAGCTGCTGGCTTTGATTTCTGGCAGCTTCCTTTTCTCAATGCCAGAAATACCTCTTTGGAGCCCGCTGTCTCCAGCACCTTCCTCTGAAGCAACACAGTGCCAGCAAGCTACTTCTGTGGAAAAGTCCATCCAGAAATTTGTTTCATTTCATGCATTTCCAGCCCCCAAATCTTAAATCGTGTCAATCAGTAAGGATGTCACATCCTAGTGTAATTTCCTTAGATGTTTTGTGCATATTGACTTATGTAAATTTTTAAAAGGAAATTCCTGACAGCAGGGGACTGCTTATCTCACACTTACACAGCCACAGAAAACACTGAGAATACTTAACTATAAGATATTTAAATCCTGACTTTTTTTGTCCCTGCTCAGGGACATGCAACAGTGATGAGAAAGTGTGCCAGCCTTAAAAAAATAATAATCCTGAAGATTTCCCGTTTTGATGAAGCTGTGGATTACCCTCTGCTCTCCGATGGGTACAGCCCTCCTCAGGGCAGCAGACGCAGCTCTCTAGCACACGCTGCTGGTTCAGCAAAATGAAGCAGGTTGAAGAATGGAACCAACACACAAACTCTCCCCTCCTTTTCTTTACCTGCACACCCGAGTCTTACACAAGCTGCACCTGAAGCAAAGCTTAAGGAACGGGTCTATGGGGAATGATACTCACCGACAAAGCACCAGGACACTGTTGGTTGGGTCCGAGCAGTTTCCTCACACTTAGGGAAATGAGATCATGTGTTTTCAGAAATAACACAAAGTTGTCTAAAGAACATATGACCTCCGTTGCTGATTTCTCTTTCTAACTGGATTAATCTATAGGAACCAAGTTTTGACTAAGAACAAGAAATGCATTTAACAAGTAAACCAGTTTCCATCCCAGGGGACCTTAGTATCATCTCTGCACTCCCTGAGGAGCAGTTTGTTGCTAAATTATTTCCGATAGACTGTTTAATTCATGATTTTTCAGGGGGCTTTTTATTCTGCAACAGCTGATGTTATGCGATGAGGGACTTTTTCCATTTAGCTAACGGACTGAAACCTGAATGGGATCAGCAAATACACACGTAGATATGTTACAAGTTCTTAATGAAGATTTTTAATATGCAACTCTGATGCATGGCAAGACAAAAAACAAGTTAGATACACAATAAAAAAATCAGTGGAACCGTTGTTCTGTCCCTAGGAGTTAAGGATTAAAACACAGGGACAGAGTAAGGAAGCAGAATAAGGGCTCTCTGTTTCCTTGTTAAACAGTGTATCTAGTGTATTTTGGAAAACAAACAAACAAACCTGCAGCTGTCCTACTCCAAAGCTCCCTGGACTATGCGGCTTTATTTCTGGAGAGGCTGCGCACGTGCCGGTCTCCACTAGCCAAAGCAGACAGGGAAGATCCCCACTGACAATTCTGGCTCTGCTCTTCGCATGCCGAACCCTGGAGTTAAACACGTAAACTTAGACCCTCTATTTCAAACTCTGCCTAGATGTGTACGTGCTGGATATCCCTCTGTTTTCCCCAGTTTGCTGTCTCACTTTTTATTTATTTCTCTAACATGCCCTGCACCTCTGTTCTGGAGCCCCAGGAGTCGGGGTGATTCCAGGGCCTTTGGCCACTGGCAATGTCCCTCTCCACTTTCTTGGGAAGCAGAAGCCAAACGTGCCTAAAACGTAACTGCTTTCCGTGCCAAGGCCACTAGAAATCACATTCTCAGCCTGGGCTTCAACCAGAAACCTCCTCCCTGCACTTCCTGGATGTGACCGAGCCACTATGGCTCTAAAAATAGTCCTGTTCGTTGTGACGCATCGCCGGGGCATCCCGCGTGTGCCGCCCGCCCCGCGGGGGAGCCTGTCAGATGCCCTCGGGTGGCTCCGCGTGAGGGACTTGCATCACATCCCAGGGAAGTCGCTGACAGGAGGAGAACCCATCTTGGCGAGGCTCATTCCCAAACAACCTTTGATCCATTAGGCTACTCCCTGCTAACTGCAGAGTTGACTTTCAGTGCACTGTGGTTAATTTGCCCATGTCCGTCCGTGACTTTCCACTATAAAAACATGATATTGTGCCTATTAGGTGCTCAGCTGGTGCTGCAGGGAAGGCACACCCAACTCCAGAGCCGGAAAATTCTCCCTTAATTCAGATTAACCTGACTCTCCTTGTATCTTAAAGCACTTTCTTTTTTTTTTTTCCTGGGTAGGAGGGCTGTTAAAGAGAACCTAGGGAGGGAAAAAAAAAAAAAAAAAAAAACAGCATTCAGGTCCATATATTCATGTATTCCTGTGATCTGTGGATACAACTTCTGTCTCAGTTCTGTCTCCAGAATCCCTCACTGAAACTCACTTGTTTCCAACTATTTCAGTGCAGTAAGAACTCATACAGTTTAGCTCCTGCATTCCTTGCAATAGCTGTTTGGAGATAAATCTTTCCCTTGTGCTAAGTCTCCTCCCCTTTTTAAATGATGTTTCTGTGTTTTAGCACGGGATCTCTTATTACCCAGGATTATATCAGCTCCTGCTGGTGAATTTTCACTTCATATTATTAAATCTTCCATATTAATTCTCTTAGTCATCTTCACGGCAACTGACCCAGCTTCCAGGTCGGGGGGAAGAAAATGAGCTTGCATGGAGCAAAGACGTGCTGCTCGTGCACAGGGGCCTCGTTATAACAGTAAAAGGGAAACAAGCAGCAAGAACTGCATCTCTATAGACAGAACAATGAAGTTCTGCAAGAGAAACCGCAACCTCAACCTTTGTTTTTTTTTTTCTTCCCTGTATGCTCAGCATCCCTCCTCTTTGTGTTCTCATTAAACAGGGAAGTTGGGTTGGGAGCTGTTATTGAAAATTTTGAAGAGTGAGAAAACTTGTAGGTCTGCAGTCCCAACTCTGCCGCTTTTCAAATCCAGGAATCCAGGTGAGACACTGACTGTGTAACTGGGAGCAGAAGAGACATCCTGGGAGAAAATCCCGTCATGAAAAGCAAGTAAGGTTGGCTCTCTGAATTTCAGTGAACTGCAGGTCTCGTTGCTAAAAACAAGGATATAAAGGGCCCTCTCATCCACCAGAGCAACCCCTCCTGAGTACACTAGCCATGCTCACAGCCAGTCCCTTCTCTGGAGCCCAACTGTGTAAATACACACAGGCAGTGAAGAAATACGGACACCATTTCTTTCTGGTAGATTTTGCACAAGATATGTGACAAATTAGACCTGGGGTAAAACTAGCTGTACTCCAAAAGGCTTTAAAAACACTCTTCTGAAGCTCCTATTGCATAAGGTGCTGTTGAATTTCAGATTTTTATCGTAAAAGATTGACAGATACCTTACCAGCTTTGACTGCCACTAACGTTTTCAAATAAATTTAATAAAAACCTACAGACGGCCCAAACAAGGGTTTAATGTTGCTTTACCCCAGGCCGCTGCTGGGTGTTCATTTCATGGAATGAGGCAGGCGGGATACATTCCCGCTGAATTGAAACTCTGTCTTGAAGGTAGGCTTCTCGGAAGACAAACTGCCTTTTCATGGATTTAAAAGTAGCAAATTACTATCCTTCAGCCTCAACCCTGAAACTGCTCACATATCAACAGAAAAAACTCCTCTGGCGTGGAGGTCCTGGAGCCTCTACTGAGCAACTTGGCAAATCATACAAAAACAGATACAAAATCTGTCAAACCAGTGCTCAGTTACCAAGTTAAAGCAAACAAAAAGCCCTGAATGACTGAGTATCTGTGTGCAGAACTGAGGTCATACTTCAAAATAAGAGAATGAGAAGCCCTGGTGGAACCAGCTCCAAAGTACCTCCAGGGACAGGGTTAACAAAGGTAACTTCCTGCTACGCACTCATATTTTAATCCCAGTCATTTGTGTTTGCTCTAATTTTTAAGTGTCACCCTAGTACCTAATGCTTTTTTTCCACGGGAAATTTTTGAAGACAAGGCTAGCAAACAGCCAACCAGCTGACAACAGAATAGAGCCTAGGTCCAGCTTGTCACCGTGCTTCAGTCACACGTAGACAAGGAGGGAAAACAAAAGGATTTGCATCAGGATTTGCACCGTTTTGCTCCAGCTGTGATGGCACATGCCGGGCGATGACTACACAGGGTGAAAGATGCCAAGCTTCTAATTTTTATTTCTTAAATTCCGAAAGTTAACGTCGTGGTGGATTTCGGAGGGGGAAAGAAGGCGGTGAAGGGCAGCAGACACGCAGCTGATCGTCGTGCGCGCACCTGCACCCCATACGCACGCGTGTATCTGCACGGGAAAGCGAAGCGGAGCCAGCAGCCTCGCTCACGTGCCAGGAATTCAGCGTCAACACAAACCCAGAGTCAACACAAAATCAGAGTCACAGGATGGCTGAGGTTGGCAGGGACCTCTAGAGATCATCCAGTCCAACCCCCCTGCTCCAGCAGGGTCACCTAGAGCACGTGGCACAGGGTGGCATCCAGGGGGTTTGGAAGATCTCCCGAGAAGGAGACTCCACAGCCTCTCTGGGCAGCCTGTTCCAGGGCTCTGTCACCCTCACAGTAAAGAAGTTCTTCCTCATGTGGAGGTGGAACTTCCTGTGTCTCAACTTGTACCCTTCACATTGCATTTATGTGAGCAAAAACCAGAGCGCCACCACTTTGTGCAGTGTATGCCCAGGCCACCAAAGCACAGACGATTCAGTCAGAAAAGAACCAACCGTCCTCCCACACGACAAGCAGAAATGAGTCAAGTAAAACTGAATTTCCGCCCAACATAGAGTAGCCAAAGAAACAATCTGTAAGAAGAGATTCATTTATCTCATGATTGTGAAGCCAGCTGAATCATATCACAAAGAAAAAGTTCAACATATTTTATTTGTTAGACACAATAGGTGTATCTCAAAGGACAGCTATTGAACATATAGAAAATATCATGTCACTTAAGTGACCTTCAAGACTTGCACATTCCAGACACAGACTGTTTATAATATAAAATCTTACATTATTTTCTTAATTTTCTCTTGCAGATCTGCTCCTCTCCTTAAGGAGTCTTGCGCATACGTTCTCAGACCTTTCTGTTCATTCTGCTACTCTATATTAACACCAGTCCCACCTCAAGTCTTGTCATCATACAGGCTTCTGTGGTTTTACTTGCGAGTGTAACGATGTCTCTGTGGGGCGTCTGCATTTCAGAAGAACTTGTGCACAGCACAAATCAGTGCAAACGCCTTTCTCAGTGCCCCTGCTGAAGGATCTGCATCCAGAGATGATCCTGTTCTGAACATACCTGCAGCAGTCCAGGCTGCATTTTTTAAACCAATTACAGATTTATAAAAATGTATTAAAAAAAAATCTCCTTGAACCTGTACAATGTCTAAGACACAGCTGGTAAAGACATAAAACTATTCAGATCTTTCTAGCTTTGAGAAGATATAGAGTGTAAATAGACAGTGTAAACTTAGGTTGCACAGTGAAATAACTTGTTTTAAAAACAAGAATTCTGTAACAGAATAAATAATTTACAAGCTTGAAAAGATCTGCATTGTTTCTTATACATCAAAGACCTACTATTTCCATTGTAAAAAAAAAAAAGAAAAAAAATCTTAGAGGAACTAAATATCTTGCCATTCCTGTTGGTGTTTGGAAAACCCAAACACTTGTTTTTATTCATGTATTTTCCCTCTTTAAATCTGCTAGAGGTAGATGAAGATAAAATAAACCCCAAATGCAAGGATTAAGATACTGCAAATGAACTCCGAGCTCGACCGTCTGGCGAACACGACTCTCACCTGATTTACTGAAAGCGCAGGGAACGAGAGAGCATCTACAACAGAGAGAACTCCTCCCTCCTTCCAGGTGGTCCAAAAACGAGTGCTGGATACCGCCATAAACCCGTTTTCAGGGTATTCTCAAGTTAAGGCAGAAGTGGCTGCCACCTCACATGCTTCCCTCACTTTGGGAAGGTGCTCAGAGGGCTCTTGGATGAATAAGCATTGCCCAGCAGAACTGCCTTCCCTCCGACGGGATGATGAGATGAGGACCGTGAAATCCGCGGATCTCACAGGGTTATCATAACCCCTGCAGAAGGATGTGGGAGCGAGGAGGGAGAAGATTGTAACACTGAGAGACGGCCCTTCTCAGCCACTACAGAGCATGAGCAGCCTGAAGGTGCCTCCGGGAGCTGCTTTAGCACAGGCACCTGCCCGGGTCGGCTGCAAAATATGGGCAATTATCACAAATTCAGAGATTTTTATTAAGGCTCACAAGTACTTACAAGGTCTCATGAAAATCCTTTGGCATAACGAAAATAGTAAAGCAATAACTTTTTTTTTTTTAAAAATACTAAGGACTTCATTAATGTCTTTACATATCAATAGAAAGAGAAACAAAACAAACAAACAAAAAATCCAAAAAAACATGATGAACCATTTAGATCTGATTTCCTACTTTTCCACAGCTTGGTTTCAAGCTTTCCAATGTATCCTTCCAGTCTTACTCCACTAATAATGTTATTTAATACCTTCAGCTGAAATTTATAAATGTACTTAAGCCAAATATACATTAAAAAAAAAATACGAGAATTAGGAATGAGTTTGGTGGCCCTTTTAAAAACACTTAAGCACATGTTTTCTCTTCATCATTCCCCATACAAGAAGGAGCATCTTTACACACCAGAGCACCTGCCCAAAAGCAGTTTTTTTTTATGAAGAAACCTCCAGGTTGGGACAGAAACCTCCAGGTTTCTTCATAACAGCAGTACTGGCATGAGTACAAGGGCAAGGTTCCCTCTCTCTATTTTAAGAGCAGCCATTATTGATCTCATTTAATATGCAAAAATCCTAACTACTTCTGCAAAATTTCCATAGCAATTTTAAGTGCACCATTATCTTTTTTTAAGTCACCATTTCATGAAAACAGTCAGATGGCAAGATGGCAAAGCCCCAGCCCCTCACATAATTCATAGTGTTGTGTTTAGTTACAGAATAACGGCCCTGGCAGTTAAACTAAAAACAGCTCTAGCTGAATAATGCATCCTAAAATCAATGCATTTAAATGTTTTCTCTCCCTCACAATGCTGTTAACCTCCAGAAAATCCTGCTTTAGGGACGCTGCGCCAATTTGCTCTTACTTCCTTCCTGCTCACTCAGCTTGAAGTGGGTGTAGGCTAAAATACCCATCAATGTGCACAGAATCCCAAGGCCTTGATTTAGGGACAACGGATCCTTAAACAAGACGCACCCTCCCAGGAGGGTGATGCAGAACTTGAAATGTCCAAACATGTTATATCTAGACATCTGTTAAGGACAGCAGCAAATACAGCACTTTGTAAATAGGAACGCGTGGGGACTGCACTGATTATGTTCAAACCTTGCAATGTTATGTCACGTTGTGCACCTTCCAACTGTCTCTGCAGCTCTGGGCATTAAGCTCCGTGCGAAGCCTCCCTCCACCGCGCTCTCCCCAGCACCCCTCGCTTCCCCAGGGCGACCAAATGCTCTTTATAGGCACAAGGGTCACATTAGAGGCTCAGAACTTCTTACAGGGAAACAAAATACACCAGGGATGGAACCTGCTTGTCCAGCTTCAATATATAAGATAAGGCAGGCGGGTAACCGAGCAATTTTCCCACAGTAAATCAGTGGGAATGAACGCTAACATAATTCTTTGGGAAACGAGAGAAGCAACTAATATTACAAAGGATACGTGACAGGTGACGTATTTCCAATGATCCAGTAAATGGACAAGTTTACCATAAAGGCTATTATACCAGACAGCAGTACCATTATCTGTGGATTAATGGACACAGTCAGTAAGCCAACATACTTTTTGGCCATCTGTAGATACATTCCAAACTATTTATTGTGGTTCCTTTATCTCAACAATGGCAAAATGTCATCCAAGAAAAACAAATTGAGAACAAAAATGAAATCAAGTTTCAAATCACTGCATACGCACGTGATATGAGTAACTCGGGGTATGATGCCCACAGATACATACTGATAGAACTACAACCTTCTCTTACCTTCTACGTACATTTAAGAGCAGCTTGAAAAATTTAGCTATGCATGTGCAGAAGTTGCCATCTTTACCTTTCCGGCGAAATCTTATTTATAGCCACGCACACACACAAATATTGAAAAAAAAAAAACTTATTATTGTAAACACTTGTTCTTCTGTTCATAAACTTCAGCACTACTAGAAACGACCTTGCACCCACCACTGACTGGGGGATCAGCAGCAGCTGAGAATATGACACTTTTTTGGTGACATCGAGGACAGAAAGAGAAGGAGAGAAATTGCAACCCTCTTTGTTACAATAAATCAGTAATTCTGAAGAATAACCACAGAAGAGCAGCACGCTTGTCTTTTCTGATAAGTTAGACCCAGAATTGGGCATTTGTATAATTTTAACGTACTAGAACAACCTTCTGGGCTTTTGTCTAATTTTCCTGCTGTTCAGATGCCCTCTAAACAGAAACAAGAATAAAAACACATATTAATTGCCAGGAACTCATTTAAGAAAAGGTGGGACAGAAACAACAGGGATTTTTTTTCTCTTTCCCCATACCCCTCATCTCATTATAGTCAAGGCTTGTACAAAGAATCTGTTCTGCAAAGAAACAAGGCAGTATCAGTCATGACATGTAAATTCCTCAGTAGTTGTGATTTAAGAAGCCCCAGAGCAATGAAAGCCTTACCACAGCAGAGAGCGTCCAGGGCCCAAATATGCCCCCTTCCCCGAAGACGGGCTCGAAGAAGGGTATGACGCAGAGCAGCACCGCGGAGGACATGGGCGCCTGGTAGTAGAGCAGCTGCATGGAGTTCACCTGCAGCTCGTGCTGCTTGGCCCCGACCCACTGGATCCAAAGGGAGAGCCGTTAAACGGGAGAGGGGAAAAACAAAGGAAAAGTGAGAGCTGCCTTTTATTCTCGCAGCAAATTCCTGTCTCCCACAAAGCAGAATCTTCCTCTGCTTGAGCAGAGCGAGTGACATTGCAGGGACTACCCTTCTGCCAACCGTCTTCATGTGTCACATCAGGAAATAAATGGAAGCCTTAATAGTATTGTGATTGCACACATCAGTTTAAGAGATATTAAACCGGCACGTATTTCAACAGGGCGTAATTTATGCTGCTTTTCAAAGGAATTGATTTGCTTTCACGGATGAAACTTTGGAATTTATTCTTAGGAATACTTCCACAGCTTTAAAAAACACTGTATTAAAAAAGGCTACGAAAACCGGTGACTTTTATTTCTCCCTTCTTGTATTTCCTCCACACAGAAGCTAACAGAAGAGTAACCATTTCTCATACTTTTCAGCTCTTCCCAAATCTACTGAATTAGATTTCAGTATTGATCATAGCTTGGATTTCCAATACAGCACACTTGAAGAGGCAGCATTAGCTATGTATCGTTATGAAATAAATGCTACAAGCAAAAAGGATGCATCTTAGTAGGGCACTTAAGAATAACCCTGACATTAATTTCTCACAAACTATCAGTACAAAATTATGAGTAACAGGCCACCCAGTGTACACAACTTAAGACTTCCTATGTTTTCTTGTAACTTACAAGTAAATTTCCCTCAAGTACCTCAAGTACTAACATTTCTCCAGTACACATACTATTCTATTGCCTGAAGCTATTTTGCAGCCTCTCTCTGCTCTTCTGCCCCAAAACAGGACAAGAAGCATCTTGCAAACTACAGGCCCAACAGCCTTGCCTCTTTTGAAAGCACAATGTATGCACTGTAAAGAAATTTGGTGTTAGTTTTATGACAACCAACTCTAACTTGGGAACTTGGGAGGCTACTGAAGTCAAGGCAGGTGATGAGCTTTACTGCTAGCACGCTGTAGCCCTAGATATCTATATATCTAGTATATATGCAATGATATATCTAGTACAATGCTATGGCGCAATGGGCTAAGGTAACCTTTTGGATGCACCTATTTTTCTTTTAACAATAACCCATCAGAAAGGTTACACCGGGTCTGTATTTGGCACTGGTGCAACCTCCAAGGAAATGCCGGACGGCTGTGTTTGGAACAGGGGCATGGAAATCCCTCATGGATAAGCCATGAAAATAACCCAAGGGCTGGAAAACCCGCTCTACAGGGAGAGGGCCAACCAAGCAGAGGGGTTACGCTGTGCCTAGGCCTGGCACGTGGCGCAACCTGTACGGAAATACCTGACCGCCGCGTCCGGAGAACCGCAGGAGGACGTCGACAGGATAGAAATTGCTCAGGGATAAGCCCTGCAAATGGCCGAGGGGCTGGAAAGCCCGACAAGGCAAGGGCAGGGCCTTGCGGGCGGGAGAGGGCCGGTCGCGGGGGCGCGCGGGCAGCAGCCGGTACCCACCACCTGGTAGAGCGAGGTGACGAGGACGCCGAGCGTGGCGAACACCATGCCCACCGGGCTGAACTTCACGTCGTAGTAGGAGTTGAGGAAGACGCCGAGCGTGATGGGGAGCTGCGGGGGACGAGGAGGAGGAGGCGGCGTGAGCCCCGCGCGCCGCCCGACCCGCGGCCCCGCGCCGCGCCGCTCCTCACCCGCGCAAG
>NW_010586528.1:61326-72697 GCF_000705375.1 Tinamus guttatus
AAAAAAAAAAAAAAAAAAAAAAAGGAAAAAAGAGAAAAAAAAAAAGGAAAACAGCATTAAACCACAGATGACATATGTGTCTTTTCCACTGATTTCTTGCCCTGCTTTGTAATTTGGAGTCATTTTTTTCAGGTTGGAAAACTATCTGTTAACCCTACATTTCACATAGCATTACATTTCCCTGAGTTTCCTCTGTCATTTATTTTATTCCTCTTCTGTCTTTGCTCCTATCAAAGGGAGCAATTCCAATGCTTCCTTTGCCTCTTTTTCCCCAACCTTCCCATCTTACAGTTATTTAGACTTTTAAACATCCTTTCCCCTTCTCTCTCCCCAGCCACCAAACTTTCCTCCTCCACCTTCTCACTCACTGAGAAGCCTATTCACAAGAGCTGTCCGGCTTGGCAGCCCTTTCGTTCCTTTACTTCTCTCCCATAAGTTTTGACTACAGAAGCTCTCAGGAAATCCCAAGAAGATTTGGTTTCACTGTACTACTTACTGTACAAAGACAGCATGCCCTCATCTTCAAGAGCTTTCAATCAGTATTATAAGCTTTTCTGCTGATGGATAGAGGTTTTTTCAGACATAAAAAATATTATTGAAGGCATTTACTTCCCTGAATAGACCACAGGTACCCGTGCTATCAAAATCAGTGACCACTAAAGGACAAGAGAAGCCTACTTATCCCAAAAGAAAATCCAGAGATTTCCTGCTTCCTTAAATTTAATCCACTGCTAATCCCTTCATGACTTGTTCAAATTCCCAATTAAAACCAATTAAAAAAGAAAATACTTTCTTTTAGCATCAATAATAAAAAGGCAGTTCTAGAATCTGACTCATGAGGCAGATTTAATAATTATAGTTAATTTTATAATTATTCTGAAACTTCCACCATAAACACTCTCACTGACTGACACCTTCTCGTCAGCTAGGTCGTCATGCCCTCACAATTTCTGTACTAATTTTCATATTTTTCCAACTTAGTATTTTGTAATTTTAGACATTAGTATGAAATTTGGTTGAAGGCTGTGGAAATTATTTTATATGCTCTGTGTGTGTGTACATACACACACACACACACACACACACTTTCTCTAATCCGATTTATACTTGTTTTGAAATCAAATGTGATTTTTAAATAATACTTACCAACTCTGTTACCAGAGGCCGGGAACTTCCAATATAAGTACTTAACTGTTTCTGCTTTAGGATATGTAGAGTGTTCTCCCTAAAAGCAGCAAAATATTTCTGAATAAAGACACTTTTATTTAGAAAGAATCTTTTAATAAGACACAATATTCAGAGACAGTTTTGGCTGAGTGGAATAACGGTTCAGAAGAGACATGGTTTGGGACAACAGGCTGCAATACTGTTGTGCAAAGGTAAAATTCAAGCAGAAGCAGAATATTGGAGTCAATTCACATAGCTTTATATCTTTCAAAAGTGCCCATTATTTCAATCACTCGTATATTTAAATTATGAATCGACTTCTCATGAACAAAATTCCCTGCTAACATTCACTCTACAGTCAGCCTAGGAGAGCAAATTCCACTTAGGATGAAACCATGACTCCAGCACCCTCTATTCACTGGCCCTTTAAAACAAGGCTTTTATTGCAGGCCTCTGGGATCAAAGCCAGGCTTTAACTTTTTCTGCTTTGAAACCCATTGCTGATAATAAAGGTGAAAATAATGGCTACTAGTGAAGGATCAGTGACACAAAATGACAATACAAGTACTTGAACGGGCAAGAATTTAAAGATGAAGAACTGAGCACTCTAGAAATATGTAAGATGAATGGCTTGCCCAGTATAAATAATAGGCTAAATACCAGGTAACCATCTAGCATCTTTCATTATTTCTTATTAAGAAAACCAAACCTACATCCAAGTTAAGAGATTAATTAAGTTACTTTGGTGTTTTTCCCCACCTCTGTCCTCGCCTCCCAAAAGCTGTAACTGACTTCAGAGAAGAGTCACTTCAGCAAACGGGGAAAAAAAATGAATTTTACATCTAAGAATTTAAAGAAATAAAAATGAATGAACTGCCTGGCTTCTAAAAAGCCATTTTAAAAATGAGTCTGAGAATAGGTATGAAAATTTTACAACTGAAGGAAGCTCATATATAATAAAAGAAAGTCTGAACTCACCAGTAAACAGATTTTGCATAAAACTCAATATTATCTGAGAAGTCTCCAATTTCATCCTTGGCAATGCTCTCTAGCCAATCTACCACCAGCTGGAATAAAATTAAACTGCATTTTTAAAACAAATTTATAGCAAGCATCTGCATCTCCCATCTCTGAATATGCATTTTATTTACATGATAAAGACGTATACAGTCTTGAGACTATGCCATTCTTTTTAAGTATCCAGTATGAATTTTGTTGAGGTGCTCAATCTCTGTTTCTTACTAGATGGTGCAATTACTGACACGCTGTTTATCGGTTTTTTAATCATAACTGTTTGTAACAATAACTTTTGGCCTTCAGGCCTCTCCAAGTTAGCCTGAAAAAATATATCTGATCTTTAGAAACTGAAGAACATTATTTCTGTGCACAATCATAATAAATGCTTACATGAATATGAAGAAATAAGTATTAGAAACAGCTTTGTAAGTACACAGAGCTCACATTTACTGTAACTTACATAACACAGAGGCATTATAAACATTTAAGTGTCTACTTATCTATTTCCACCCCCTTAAAAAATCAAATAAGTCATACCTGGCTTTGTCGAACAAGCGAGTCTTTCTGAAACAAGTTGTCTACAGTTGTCTTTTCACTAGCATTTAAAATCTATTTAAGAAAAAAAACAGATTATTACTTCATGAAAAAGAAAGCTTCCTACAAAAACAAACTGGACACATACTAACTTTTAAGCTCTCTACAAATTCAGAATGCTAACTTCACTCTCACCCTTGCCCCTTTTTTTAAGCCAATGACAATATACATTTGGATGTTTCTTTACAGCATGTAAGACTAAAAATTGTGAAAAGGAGACTGAGAATATAACTCAAACAAATGGTCACAGACAGATTGGACACGGCATATTCATCAATTCTAGCGACTGTACTCACATTACTTCAAATCTCATTTATTCTCATAGACTTGAGAAAAAACAAACCCACATTTTCAAAGATCCTAATGCACCCTTAACATAAAGAAAAGCAAACTACTCCTCCATCCTTCTATCTGCTCTTCCACATCGCTGACTCTCATTAGAGTTGCTACAAACAGAACAGAAGAGGCATTTTAAAAACAAACAAAACCGACCGACCAATCAACTAAAGAAAATCAAAGCACCCCCCAGCAAGTTTGCAGCAGGAACCCACACTTCCGGAGCTTGCCCAGGAGGATGTTGTGAGGGACGGTGTCAAAAGCCTTGGTGAAGTCGAGATAGACGACATCCACCGCTCTCCCCTCGTCTATCCAGCCGGTCATTTCATCATAGAAGGCTATCAGGTTAGTCAGGCAAGATTTTCCCTTGGTGAATCCATGCTGACTACTCTTGAGCACCTTCTTGTCCTCCATGTGCCTGGAGACAACGGCCAGTATGAGCCGTTCCATTACTTTTCCGGGGACGGAGGTGAGGCTGACTGGCCTGTAGTTGCCTGGGTCCTCCTTCTTGCCTTTTTTGAAGACTGGCGTGACATTGGCCTTCTTCCAGTCTTCCGGCACCTCCCCCGTTCTCCAGGATCTTTCAAAGATGATGGAGAGCGGCTTAGCTATGGCATCTGCCAGCTCCCGCAGCACTCTGGGGTGCATCCCCTCAGGGCCCATGGATTTGTGGGTATCGAGGTTCCTTAGGTGCTCTCTGACCCAGTCTTCCTCTACCCAGGGCAAGTCTTCCTCTCCACCAGCTTCTTCTCTTGCCTCTAGGGCCTGGGGCTCTAAAGGGCTGCCCTTGGTAAACACCGAAGCAAAGAAGGCATTGAGCAACTCTGCTTTTTCTGTGTTATTTGTAACCAAGGTGCCCATCCCGTCCTCCAGCGGACCCACGTTTTCCCTGATCTTCCTTTTGCTGTTAATGTATTTGAAGAATTTTTTTTTGTTATTTTTAACGTCCCTTGCCAGCTTGCCTTCCAGACGTGCCTTAGCTTTCCTTGTCGAATCACTCTTGATTGATATATACACACACACACACATATATATATATCATACAGTATATCATACATATATATCATATCATGTATATATGTATATGTATATATCATGTATATCATGTATATATGTATATGTATATATCATACATCATATATATCATATCATATATGTATATATCATACAGTTATTTCCAGTGAATCTTCTAGGTGTATGGAGCAAGGTTAAGGAGATACAAAAATACTTTTAAAGATCTTTCACACTAATATTTTCCATTTAGCACTGGATAATTAGGTAAACTAGCTTTTCACAATATATAGTTTTTTAATGTTTATCTCAATAAAAGTCAATCTTAAATTTTCTTTTACCTTAAATTTTGAATGGTTGAAAGATTAAAATTGTAGGAAAACACGCAAGCATTTAGCTTTAAAATAGATTGATTCCGAAAAGTTTAGTTTAACCCATACGGCCCCCAAAGCTTACTGTGATTTCACATGCAGTTTCATCTTCTAGTGCAGATTGTAGTCTGTCTCTAGAAATAAAATTGCAAACCTTAATGGTTAAAATAAAGCTAGTAAAATCCAGCGGAATGCATAATATGCATGATTTCAATGTGACATGCATGCAAAGTGCTTAAAGCTATCTTTATAAAGAAAAAATACAAAAATGCAAAAAGTTACAAAAGTAAGAAAAAGCATTGTTTGCAAATCTCATTTTCATAAACAGATAATAAATAGGTCTAATTATAAGCATCTAGTTCCATAATAAACCGGTTATTGATTGCTTTGCTCAAGATTTATCATTTACAAACAATAACTCCAAGGAAGAGATCAAAAAAAAAAAAAAACAAAAAAGAAGCAAACAAACAAACAAAAAAACAGCATGTGCTGTGAAAGGGGATTACCTATAAAGTGAGGACAAGAGTCTCCATGTTACCATCTCCTGCTTGAGAAGCCACAGGACACTGGCGGTTTTTGAAAACTTTTGCTGTCCAGGAGTTGCTCGATAAACAATTTTCCCCAGTATATTCACCTGATGTAAATAAATTGACATATGGTTAGTACTGCCCACCATCATTTGTTTCTAAACCATCACAATCTTTTCATGACCCAGAATGCTCCCTCAACACCTAAGTTTAATTTCTCTTTTTGCATATTCCAGATGCCTTAAAACACCCACTCTGTCTTCCACAATCCTGTAGATGGTAACCTTCTCAACACCCACAACCAACAGGAATCCCCTGAAGCCTCCTGTTCTATTTCAGCTTTGAAGTTCCACCAGTTACCATTCACATGATAACTGAACTTTCCTTCTCTTTTCTCCTTCCCACTTGGGAACAGGACTATGGTACACACTTCCTTAAAGACCTCAGCATTCTCCAACTCAAACCCCTTATCAGACAAATCTGTACAGAACACATACAGCTGGCAACCTTCTACCCTGCATTCATTTTCTTAACAGGGACACAGGTGCAACGCCTTTCACCATCAACAAAATGATCTCCCCTCTTCTCTGTGATCAACAATTATTGATAGCAGCATATTAACCTCTTTAGACACAGGTGCAATGCCTTTCACCAACAATATCAACAAAATGATCTGCTCTCTTCTCTGTGATCAACACTTATTGATAGCAGCATATTAACCTCTTTCCAAACTGTCAGCTCCTGCCACTAGCAATCAACAGCCCATCAAAATCAAAAACAATGTCTAAAAGCAGGGATGCCTTAAACCTGCTGTGGAAGCCTTTATGGTGAGCTTATTCAGCATGTACTGGAAATCAATAAAACCACAATGATACAACAACTGTTTTTATATCTGAGACGTGTAATTTTTATTCAATTCACCTTTAGCAACACAAATATCTATACTTTGCTCATATTTACCACCACTTGGCACCTGCAGCACGATGGCAGCACAACAGGCATTTCTGTGCCAAAGTACCATGTGAGCAAAAAGATGTTCTCCAGTGCTGCCACTCAGTGACTCTG
Source organism: Tinamus guttatus (assembly GCF_000705375.1). The sequence goes on from NW_010586528.1 coordinate 67,415, forward strand.
CAACCACACACAAGACTTAAAATATCTATGTTTATCACTGTGACATCTCAAATAAAAACAGCAATACAACTCAGAGAATACAAATTAAAAAAGACAAACAATTTACCTGGTTATTACAAATATTTTCATACTCATCCACAAGTTCAAAAATGGTAGTTGATGTATGCTTCAAGAAGGAATGCAGAAAATCTGAGTACATGCTCATAGTAGCTAGAATACATTTAAGCAGAAAGCAATTTAAGCCATGTTAACAGGACTTGGTAAAACTCGGTTAAAAACAAACAAAACCCCAAAACCCGCTCTACTACAAACATCCTTCTGATGAGAAAATAGCCATCAATAAAATGAAATGCAGAAAAATACGATATGAACTATTTATAACCCATCAAGTCTTAAGCACATACGAGCTAAGAAAGTTAGGCAGAAGCTACACAGTAATCTTTGTGAAAGTCAAATAATTGTATGTTTTTTGTTATAAAGCTGGGAAGTCCTCTGGGAAAGTTTTAAACACAAACTCCTCTATGTTTCTCCATGAACTGATTCAGTGTCTTACTATACCAAAGCATCCACTGACATCTATTGATTGTCCTTCGAGACCAGGCTGCACAGAACATACCGACTGGATAAACCCCAGTAACTGGAAAGGATACTTTTCCAACAGACTGTTCTTGTTCGAAAAGTGTATCAGCAAAATAATACATAAATATTAAAATAATGACATACATTTTCCACACTCTACAAGTAAAAGAGGTGATTGATTATTACAAAAACTTTGGATCATCCTACCAGCTTCCCCAGGATCGTCCTCACGCAGCAGTACAGCACTCATAGTCACATCTTCTGTCATATTGGACATGTCTAGATTTGTAAACATTCCTGTATGCTGAGGTGACAGTGCCATTGTCCAGTTGCTTTCATCCAACTAAAAACATAACAGCATAAGGAAAATAAACAACAAACTCAGACTGCTATAAGCCTCACTCAAGCAATTATTTTTGGTACAGAGTTTAATAAACTCTGAAAATTAATAATGAACTGCCTTGAGATGAAACATAATTCTCTTTAACAAACATTTTAAAAAAGACAGAAAAAGGTAATTTTCAATTAACTTATTCAAGAATTAACCTATAAATTAATTTAGTAAGACCTTGAATTTTAAAACACTATTTTTTCCACTTTTTACTTCAAAACAGATGCATCTCTCCATCCTATCACATTCTATCATCTTTACTGGTTAATTTAACCTTTACTGGTTAATTTATGTTGCTCAAAGTGAAAGCAGGCCAAATAATGCTAACCATGCATCTGTGAAAAAACAAAATAGTTTTAAGGCAATTCGCCAAGAAGACCGATAGCCTGAAGCGAAGGGTTCTGATTCAGATTTTAAGTATTTTATTAGACAAAGCAATACGGCTTTAAAATAAGAGCACTTGACAATATGAAATAAGGAGACACAGACATACCTAGACTTTCTTGGGCTATTTCAGGGGAGGTATCCGCTAACATATCTGACATGAGAGCAGCTAACTGGCCCAGACAGGAGAAAGTGCACAGACAGGGCAGCTTCCTGTAGCTGTTTCCAGGGCAGCAATTAACACCATGTGGAAGAACCAAGAATTGTGCCACTAGTAGATTCTTTTGCCTGACCGTTAGGATGGTCCTGCCCAAACTAGTAAGAACAGGGGACTCGGTAACATAGCAGTGGCTTAAATATGCCAAAGAACTGCGGCCACACACCTTGGTGTATGTGACTACACTTTATCCTTCCTTATACGACATAGTTTATATCCGCAGTGTTTCTCTTGCCCGATTTTTTTCTGCCTTTATTGCCCCTAGCCCACCAGAACAGAATGCTGTAGCACTCTGAACTGCTCACAACAGAAGGGCAAAAGTAACGAGAAACTCAGGTCCAGGAAAATCGCACCAGGTCTCTGGGGGTAATACAAAAAGGTCTAGGGAGTGTTCTTAGGAGTTATGAGTCTAATGAGTCTAATGAGTGTTCACTGGGTAAACATCTATAAGGCATAATTTTAAGTCTTTTTTTTCCCATGACCCTAGTTTAACAGTTTAAACAGTTACCTAGTCCCCAGTTTCTCCCCAATAAGAAGATTCTTCAAGATTCAAACAAGATTCTTCGTATCCAAATCAGAGCCCTAAACACTAAGCTAATACAAACACTGCTCACAAAAAACCCTAGTTGCAAAATATCAGGAGGTTCCACACAGGAAGAAAATCCCCACTGTATACATTGGATAACAGCTGTATACATGGTGACCATGGGTCTCTAGGTCCCAAAACCTAACAATTTAAAGAAACTAAGAGGCTGTAAAAAAATATAGGAGCAACCAGAAAGGAGAATGCACTAACATTCAGGAACAAAATCACATCTTAACTCATTTTGAGTCGACTTAAAAAATAAATGAGGATAACACATTTTAAAAATCCCTCCTGATGCTTTCTCTAATCAATGTTTATCCAAAGATACAGTAAGAAGATAATGTCATCAGAACAGCCATGAGAGATGCTTGCTCTTCCAAGTTTTATTTTGTATTCTTTCATATTGGACAATGTCAAAATGAGAAAAATTCTAAAAATTTGATTTGATGATATAAAACACTTCTGTGTTTGAGGAATCTGTAAACAAGCAAAGTTGAGATTTTTTTGCAGTCGCAATCTGATGTGACAGTAGCTTAGCACATATGGTATATTTAGGAAGTCCTTAAAACCCTGTTTACACCTTATTGCATCATCTTGAGGAACAGAGAGAAAACACCACAGCAACACAGCAAGTTGGAACCACCCACAGATTCTTTGGCGCAAAATACACTACAAACTTATAAGAAGTTACAAGTTTTACGTGAGCAAAAGAGAAAGACTTGCTCTGGCCATCTTACCATTGAGAGACTGCCAAAAAGTCCAGGAGTCTGCAGAATTTGAGGCGACTTTCCTCCTGTTCCCAAGATAAGAGACATATCTGGCAGCTTTGTGGAGCTTCGAGGTAGTGGAGTAACTGAAAGAGAAAGACCTTCTTCTGAAAAGGAAACATAATTAAGGCAATTGCGCTCCACATCAAGGCATTCCAAAAGAAATCTTTCAATCAAGATCCAAGTATTTATGAAATCCAGCCCACAGTCACAGAAGAAACAGGCAAACCAATCTCATGGAGAATTAGCCTGTTCCTGTCCGTCATTATTTCGCTCTATCCCAAGGTTTGTACCAAATCCACAAGTGCTAATTAGAAAGGAAAAAAACACCACCAACAATTAGAAACAAGAAGGTTCATTATCAGTGATGCAACTTCATCCTCTACAAATGTATTTACGCTAGGGGTATGCAAACACTCTATTAACAGGGTCTGAGGCACACCCAAGGCTTGATTTTCCAACTAGGGTACATATTTATGTAACAGCAGATTGCATCTACTGTCATATCGGTTTTTCCTCAAGTGCAGCAGCATTCCAGGTAGTTCCTTGGTACATTCACACCATGACTGTGCACAATATTAGATCTCCAGACACACCTGGAAATTGGCCTCCAAACCCCTAAGGCAAATGACAAACCACAAATCTGCTCTACTAAGCACCGGATCTGTTCCAGATACTCCTGCACAGTGACACGGTGGCTGGTGCTCCCAAGGATATTTAGCAAACAACGCTTGGAAAGCTTTCCAAGCAAACTGCTTGGAAAGATTCTTCATCCTAGAACAAAAAGGAATCCTGTCTTTTTTGTTACAAATTATTATTACTTATGAAGTCCACGCATATTCTTCATTTAACCCAATGCTGAAGAAAGGAAAATCTTACATGGCTGGCGAAGCAACGAACCAGGAGTTCGGGAAATGAACTGGCCTCTGGGCGTCATGTTTCCAATAGTGTCATCAAGGGACGTAAGAACTGATTAATAAAGCCAGTTAAGAAACACTCCTAAACACTCTGTCAGCTCTATCCGCAATGACTGCAAATACTTGGAAAGAAACAATCTTTGTTGCAGCAAAAACATTATAAGGACAACACATTATGAGGGTGAAAACTTAGTCCCTCAAGCTTAGCAAGGACAAAGCAGAAAATCCCTTTCAATAAACATTAATTAGGTCATGAAATATTTCACCAGAAACTTAAAACCTATTAAGGACGCCTCAAAGAAAAGTTCAGAAACAAGAGCATGACGAGTCTAGGACACCTTGCTTCTCATCACTGCTTGGTTCAAGAATTATCTCCCTTTGCAAGGAGCTGCTGCATCCTACATAACTGATAACCAGCAAATCTGAGACTGTACATATAAAAAAACTGTAACAAAAGCTCTCTTGCTCTCTATTCTACGATGCTGACGACTTCATCAAAAAGGTTGCTCCATTTTACCTCTTTCTCTCAGCTAACTAATTACAATGCCCTATGCCTGGTTTACTAGGAAGTGGTGCAAAAGTTGCAGTTTCCTAAATTATGTCAGTGTCCAAGAGCATCCTGATTCAGAACAACAATAATTATGGCCAATATCTTGCTAGTTATATTCTGCTTACAAAAAAAAAAGAAAAAAAAAAACACAGAAGAAATGAGATTTAGTTAATTCATTTGCTCTCATAGTCAGAAAAGTAGCTGTCACTGACTGTCAAACTGTACAAGTTTTTTACTGTTGTAAATAAGCTTATAAATACATTCTGTCAAAATGTTTATCTATGCATGTGCATTTCTCTTGATACTACTGTGAATGGGAAGCTAAGATATATTAAACAATACACACACATAAAAAACATACAGGTTAAAGAACGTAAAGTTAAGACATAACGCAGCAAAGAAAGCTCAAGGTTGTAGTCAGCTACACCTTATGCAGATCTCTAGGATGAGCTCAGCCCAAATTCATAGGCCTGGGAAGGCAGGAAACCTCTGCGCTAAGCGCGGGCACAGGCTTAGGAGGGCAGTGATGCACGTGCGCCTGTATTTAGCCCGCAACCCGAATAATCAATACAAGCACTGACAAAAATGAATGTGTCAGCCGGCGTACGCGGACACTGCAAGCACCGCTGGCAAACACTAGGCGCGAGCAGCCAAGCCCCGCTACCGTAGGGCAGAAGGATACTAGAAACTCTTTTCTGGGCGCCTTGTTTCCGGCCAGCTCTGGCCACCTCTGTCTCTCGGGGGGACAACACGTCTCCGAAGTCGTGTCTGTGGGACAGCAGCACAGGGACAACGTAAGCAAAGGGCTCCGACCCAGAGCGGCCCCCGCGCCGGGTCGCGGCACCGCGTCCCCCACCTCTCCATAACGGCCGCGCCGCTCCCGCCTTCCCGC
>NW_010586528.1:72794-87239 GCF_000705375.1 Tinamus guttatus
TAGCGCGAGCCGTAGCGACCTGCTGCGGGTAAGCTAGGCCCGGGGGCGGCTGTCCGCACAGGCCGCGGCTCCTCAGCTCGCGCTCACGAACTCTCTGAAGACAACGACTTTTTGCGCTGCTACAGTAACTCCAAAGCTTGGCTGGCTTCCGCTGGGAAGGTGTAACAGTGCTGGGTACGCGGGGAAACACTGCGCTGGTGGGGCAGCGGGGACCAGCAAGTGCCCCCAAGCTCCAGCGAGGGCTCAGCTGCGCCTGGAGCTGTAACGACCGGGGATTCCCACCGAATGGACCAGCTCCTTGCATTCCTCATGCGGAGAAATTCCCCCTGGAGTAGTGGTTCGGAAACAGGCGCTGCACAAGGCAGCGGGGCTGCTGGCGGCGCGAGCTCTGGCACTGCGGGGGCTGCCCTAAGCTGCTTGTAAAGGGGCCACTCTTGGTTTGTCCCCGAAGCTGCTGGGGAGCTGCTGAAGTCTAAATCCAAGATTGGAGAAAACATCCCAAAAGTTTATCGTAGTCCTCTCCCAACTCCCCCCGCCATCCTAAAAAATAATGAATTACAGTTTTTTTTTCAAATGGTGGCAGCGAAATTCCTTGAAACATCAAAGTTACACAACTTGCTGTTAGACCCAACTAATAATTCTTAAGGCTAAAGTGCCTGAGTGCTGATTTTTATTTTTTATTCGTGTAAAGTGGAATTCTGAAAATCTTTCTCTCTCCATTCCCTTTGCCTGACAGCTGAAAATCCTGAGGATGTTTGTTTTGCCCTTCCTTTTTAAAACTCTCTGAGAACATTTGTTTGAAGCTTAAATATTGCAAGAGGGAACAAAATAAGAATACGAAACATAGATCTGATTATACTTACAGACTGAGAATGTAAGTATAAAGTCAGTCAAGTACCATTCCAAAGTTTTACTTTATATAACACAAGTCAAATTAGATTTTAAGAATTAAGTTCATAAAACTCGAAAACAAAAGCATAGGGGGCTCAAGAATCCGAAATCAGAACTTAATCAAATTAAGATTTGTCTAATGTTGCCTTAGAGAACTATACACACCCCTATTTCGCTACATATTTGAGCCACTTTTGCTTTATTTAATTGTTTATTCTCCTCCTCATACATAGGCTATAGCTACATATTGAAGTATAGCTTGATGCTGCTAAGGTCGCAGCTCTATGCTGAACAAAAAGTTTCTCATCTACGCTGATGCTTAGCTGCATGTTCGTATTGCAATTCCAATGTTAAGTTACAGATAGTTGCACTGCTACTTTTTTTGACCACCTAGGTCTAGAAATAACTTTGTCTTGTTGAAACTGAAGCCTACCTAGAAGTACTGGCAGAACTTCTCCCCTTCCTTAAATTATCTGGCAAGGATAAAAACATTGGAAAACTTTGACTCGTTCACAATTCACTTAGCTTTTTAAAATAGAAGAAAATCCTCATCTCTAGTCTTCGCCCATGAGGAAACAACAATTCTAATTACACCAGAGCTGGAGAGAAATGTATAGCTTTAATCAAAACTTTAGCAATATTCTCCTCCCACCTTCCCCTTCTAGCATCACAATATCACAGTACATATTATAAAACAAATTTTAGTATCTAACTCTACAGTACTTTTCTACAAGTTATGTTCTCTTACGCAGAGAATAAGTAGTAGTTTGAGTTTACAGTGCCATTCCTGTGGGCATCTGAAAACATCTTGCTATTCTCAAGTATTGCTTTAAGATAAGCAAGTTGACATTCATTTTACAGAATTATTAGAGAATGAAGAAAGGCATTAATAACAATGTAAGAGATAATAAGTACTTAAAAGAACAAGTCCTAATAGGAAGAGAGTGCAATTCATTTAAATAATACTTCTATATTTCAGGGCATAAAGATAACTTTTTTTTTTTTCTCCTCCACAGAAAGCTCAGACATTTGAGATATTGACAAACATCAATTTCAGATTATGGTGGAAGTAAGAGAGTCACAAACTGTGTGTGCACTGTAAGCATAAACTAACTTTACAAGCAGTAAGCAGCAATACATAAGTATAGCATTGAATTTGGAAAATTACTGCATTTTTTTGATAAAATATGAATTATGTATGTTTTCATCCAAAGCTTTGCAAGCAGAACGGTATCTTTTTGAAGGACCAAAGTAAACTAACCACTCCAAGAGGAGACATGTCTACTAATAAAGAACATTTCTCCCCCTACTTATTTAAATATGAGCAGGTCTGTCTGCATTCTTCGGTTGTTCTTGCTTCAGTATGGGAAGTGTTCTGCTGCTACTGAAGTAGCCCAAGTGTAAACTTCTTAAGATTTGTACATAAAGCACTTATCCTCAAGACAGCTTAGAAAGTGTTTAAAGATTTCTGTGGACAGGATTATTTTCTGGAAGCGGTTACTGTTTACAGAGTTCCAATTGCTGAGAGGAACTAGATGTTCGCTTCCCTCGAGGGAGCAGCTCCTCGTGCTGTAACTACTCAGAAATGAAGAAAATCCTTTCACGAGTTTTTTCTCACTCTTCATGTCCCTCACTTCCTCAACATCAGTGTCAGGCATCTTCCCTTTAACTGCTGAGACACTGTTTCTTTGAAGCCTGCTTAAATTTTCATAGGAGAAAAATCCTGCATTTTAGACAGTAACCTGGCTTATCATTTGTTAATATTGCTAATCTGGCCTAGTTCTAAATATTTAAAAAAAGCCAACAAAACACAGAAAACTTTTTCCCTTTTTAGCAGTTTATTGAGATGATGAACACTAAAGTTTGAGATTTTTACTCTCCTGTAGTTTATCCAAAATTTACCACCCCTCCTGCTGAGAAATTACCCATCTACTCTTCCCCAGCACAGTGAAGCTTCCAGGGCAAAGCTAATGTTCCCTGTAGTTACTACTCTGACTGGACGCAGTGACCAAGACAATACCCCTCTTATGTTATCCGTTCACTTCTTCTCCCTCCCACCTCCTGCCATCTGTACAGCTACTGGGAAGAGAAACACACTGAAAAGAACACAAAGAGAATGACAACTGGTACACAAAAGTGTTAAAAAGAGCTGAATAATCAGAGGCTGGAAGTCAAAAGGAGGAAAGTTACTGACTGGTTATGCAAGGAGGAAAGGATCTAGTGCAAGAGCGCAAGGTCAGGCTGGAGCACAGGATGCTCCTCTGGAAGTGACTGGTATGCACAGCAAACCATAACAGGTATTCATAGTCTGGCTTCTAATGATAAACGAAAAGGGTTATCAACCTTAATCCTGACTCCACACAGGGAAGGAGTGCACTACCTCCATGCAGTCATTGCGATCACTGAAGAAACGTCTACCAGCAGAAAGGATCATCTGAACTGAATTCTTTCTGGGCAGAGTAAACTAGCTCTGTGTTTGCTGGTAAGAGCCAGCCTGATCGGACTGATTTTGCAGGAGTGGATTAGAGCATGCTCAGGCAATTCTGTTCCAGAGAAGCAGGGGGTACTAAGTATTTGGGCATGACATTAATTTTCAACAGCACAACTAAGATCAACTCATCCATAGTTCGAGTATCCCACTTCGCAGTCTAACAGCATTAACATATCTACGGTCTGCAAAATTCTGCACTTAGTACTGCAAGAGTGCTCTCCTGCAGATCTCCTTAAACTGTGCTTGTTTGGTTTCCATCATTCCAAAGAAAACCAAATGCAGTGTTTTATCGTAAGAGAATATTTTAGCTACACTACGCAAGTTTCAGCAATGACTTCTTCCTGGAAAGAAGGAAAATGGCCACAGGCAACATACCCTCAAGTTCTGGGAATGGCCACTGATAGTCTAACCTTTGAAGACAGGTATTTCCCTCTAAGCCTTTTTTTTTTTTTTTTTTCTTCCTTCTTCTTTTCCTTCCTTACAAGAGAACTTTAACACTTCACATATTCCAAGTCCGAAACTGTAAATGGGGTTTCAACCAGTCAGAAGTTCATCCACCCTAGCACATGGGATGCTAGCAAAAGAAATACCTACGGCATGTATTTGTTGGGAGACAACATCATATCGGTTGCTTTAAGTCCTAAGATGTAAGCATCTGTACTGTGCAAGTGACATTGAACTCAAAGGTTACTAGCGCTACTGAAACAAAACATTCGAGTAGTATATAACTGTAATGCAAGCCCTTGCATGGCAATCCAAATTTATTGAACTACTGATGCTAAGTCATACAAAATTGCACCACTTTAATTAAGGCTTTTAGTTTACATTTGGCCACCTCAAAGCAGTTGTAACATTAGGTTGGTCAATTTAAATACTGTGGCTCCCTGTTGGATATACACACAATCTTTACACCCAAACGTTAATGCATACAAAGCAACAAGGCATTGTTAAATAAATCAGCAAAAGTTAATTACTGCAACTTAGGCCCTGTGACCAATTACACATGATTAAAATTACTTCCCACATTCACATCCACAGTACTCTTCCACCATTTAACATCTCAACCAAAACGTTACACATGTAAAACAATCACTAACAGGCAAAAGTACTAAACCTGTATATTTGGTATTGCAAATACACTTATGCATGAGCAAGCAAGGGAATTCACAGTGAGAATCTACAGCTGCAGAAGCCCGAAAATGATTTACAAAAAATTGTTAAATCATTAAAAAATCGTTTTAAAATATACACTTCTTGTTGTAGACCCCCACTGTACACACAACTATAAACATTGTTCCCTATGTAAACAAGGAAAAGGAAACATACAATAAAAGGTTGAAAAGTCTGGACATTTCCTTCCCAACAGATATTAAAGGCCATGTCTTTAGTCAGACATTATACTGAAAGGACTCTTAAAGACTAGATCACTGTCTCCACAGGTTTTTCCTAAAATTAAAAAACTATATAGCTGTTGTGTTAATCAAAGCGCTTTTGTACAATACGATGATGATGATCCTGTATTTCTTTAAAAAAGTTACAATAAGCTACAAATACCGATGAAGCAAAGTTATCTGGAGTAGTCTATATAGGAGCTCTTTGGACTTTCTTTTATTATGCTAAAATAGTGGTGCTTTTAGGATTTACATTATTGTACTCTCCAATAGAAAGAGGGGATTGTTGAAGTATACAGTACACAGTTTTCATACATGTACAACATTGGTGGATGAACAATGTCTCTTATCAGTAATACTGGATGTAGGCTCTGGTTTTACCAGTTGCATACACTTAGAATATTTATAAGTAAAAATCTCTCGTGACACTGGAAAGTGATTAGAATGTGCAAACTGATGTAGTAGCTTTCATCCGTTTCTTAAAGGGTACCACCACAGGAAAGTCCATTGAAGATGTTGGTAGGTTTAATAAAGTTGGAATGCTGGCACTGTTGAATTGGGCAACAGTTCTTCAGACCTGTAACAACAAAAGAACCTGTTAGCATCAGTAGCAGCTCCTTTCACTGTTCAATTCTTTATTTAATGCCACTGGTCCTTGAAAACAGACTTGGAAAATAACCACCTTACCATTTCCCGACTAGTATCACTTCTACTCCACATAAACAACAGGTTACCTCAGTAAGTAAAGCTGGACTGTGATACAGGGGAGTGAGGGGGTGGTGGAAATCAATGCTCCTAAATTACCCTCTTTAGAAAAGTATCAGTGACGAGCACGCAATCAGTCCTGCTATCCTCAGCTGGTACGTCTGGAACTCTCTCAGTTTTAGTCAGTTTGAGCTACTTGTATCCATTCAAAATAGTTCTAAAGCTAAAAGTCACATTAACCAAATTGCAACACAAGCCTGCAAATTATCCCAATATTAATTGCAGTGAAATCTACCAGGATCTTCCAGTATGTCAAGTAAGCAGATGACAGAAAGCATCACAGCACTAAAAGATCTGAATCACCAGCTACAATTCCATTGCTTGTCTGCTGCATATTGTAGCTGTTCAAACACACACTGTATCACCAACAAACTTGAAGTAATTGATATCAATAGGTAATATTTACATTATGTCAGGTCAGTCAACAGACCTGTGCTTGTCCTCAGCTGGAAGTGTGTGGGGGGAACCATGCCTAAGCACAAGGAAGCCACAGACAAAACTCAAGTCTGCTGACTGGCTTCTGAAAAACCTTGCTCAAGAGCAGGCTGGAGTTTCCATGAGCCTTCAGCAGTATTCTTAGAGCATGGGTTTAGCTGGATAAAAACATTAGCCAAATGTCATTATCTAGGAAACTCATCTAGTAACCAATAGCTGCAGGTCAAATAAGTGCCGTAACTATCACTTCACAATTATTTCCCCAAAACAGTAGTTGCAATGCAGCCTATAAAATATCCATATAGCCCAAAGAAAGCTAGCTTAAATTCCTATGATGCAATGCAAGCATGTGCAGGAGATCAAAAGATGGAAGTGACATTTTAGCACATAAACTACAATATTTTACAGTGTGCATTCCAAATGATTGAGCTCCTGCAATATATTCTTCCACTTTCTAAAAATAAAACTCCATTTTCAAAAGCCAAAAATGTGGAAATATTAAAGCAAGGACTGTTCACCTGAGCTTTGCAAATACCTTAAGGCTGAATGACATCTCAATCCCAAGGTGAACCCTTTACCTTGCACTCACTTTAAGTTCTGACACTGAATGGCAAAAATCAAGATCATACATATTTCTTTGTCAACGTAAACCACACATTTTCAATGCAGTTCTGGATTTTTAATAGTCATATAATAGAGAACCCTGGAAATGTTAAAGTGTTTACCTGGCTCAGAGCTACAGTACAGCTATGTATTAAAGTAGCTGACATGATGACTTTTTACGTGCTTTTCCAGGCACCGGAGTTTTTCTGTTAATTTGCCGCACAAGGTCATAAAAGATCTGTGGATATAAAAAACAATTGCATATTGGAATTAAGAAGCTTCTCTTGTAACTATTATCCTTGAACCTCCACATGTAATACATTCACATTCTCAAAAATACTCTGTAAATATGTAGTTATCACCAAGTCAGAAAGTTAAATTGTATACTTAACACCTGCCTACGTCTTCCTTTCTAATATGATTATTTGTCAAGGACTTTCCAGTTTCTATGAGGCAAATCAAAGGCATTTATGATCTACAACTGTTTAATTTATGGGTCAGGTTTACTTGAAAATGTACAATGTATACTGCAGCCATCAACTGCTATAGGCTATTAGTTTGTAATTTAGCACTTAACGTCAATAAACAGGCTACAGGTTTCTCTCTATGCAAGGCACTCACTAGAACATTTTCTTAAAAGAATGTTGTAAGTTTTAACTGCCAATTTTCATAGTGACTCAGGTACACTGCCTATTTAGTAGTATTTCTAGTATTCAAATGATATCACATCATGCTTTTCCAGATGCTTCAGTACTTAAAAAAAAAAAAAAAAAAGTCTAAGCAATTAATTCAGCAGTCTCTTCAGGACTACAACATGACAAAACCCCTGAAGCTTCCCAGAACAGCAACAGAAGTATGACACATTTTCACACTTGTTCTAACTGGAATTTTAAGAGACTCAGTTCCAGGGAAATGCTGATTTAAGACAAACTTAAATACAACACTAAATATGATCGAACAATATGTGCATGTTATCAACCTTTTTCCAATTACTTTTCCTTCTCTTAAATATTTTAAGCCAAGAAAGTCCTCAAGCTAAAGCTATCCTAGCAGTTTCTAAGCACTATTCCCCCAAAAAAGCACACATTCCAACATGGATTTCTAGTGTTTAAAATAAGTTCTGGCTTATTAAACCTATGATTTTTCAGAAAAACTGAGTAGTGTCCAGATATTCACAACTAATTCAACACACACTACTTGTTTCTTTTTTCTTCTTTTTGTAAATCAGATGTGCTTAAAGCCAGCACACATTTGATATCATGCAACTCTTGCACAGAGGCCCTTTGACCTTGACTTTCACTGCTAACGCTGTTCTCCAGAAGACACAACGACTGCAGACTGTGGCATAAACTTCAAGCTGTTCCAGAAATGCAAACACTAACACAGTCTGATTTTCTGTACGTTGGCATCTCCATCAGACAAGAACATGTGCATTCTTGTGTCCAAAAAGGCATGTGTTTGATCACTGAGTTTCTGCTAAGCAGCTATTGAAGTGCTGCCTGTCTCTTTGTAGCACACCTGGTGAGGTCACTTCTCTGAGCAGCTGTTAATTCTGACAAAACTCATAGGAATTCTGTCACTAAATCTCTAACAATTTAGTACTGGGTAACCCGAATCCATTTACAGGCACATTTTCAGTGGCTACAGATTATGTCAACTAGGAAACACAACATTGGAACCAAAAATGGAACCAAACAGAAGCATCTGTATGAATGTTTAAGGCAAAGCTTATATACCCCGTAAAATAAACGGCTGAGGAAATATGACATCAGTAGGATAAGTTTTGCCCACTATGCTCCATATGTCTGCTAGTTTTTCTTGACAAACGTTAACGTTTGCTTATGAGAACACTGCCAAGTATTTGGTCTTACCTCATTAACATTTATCTTTGATTTTGCAGAAGACTCTAAGAATGCACAATTGTTCCATTGCCTTGCTAGGTTCTGACCTTGTTCCTTTCCCACAACTCTTTCATCTTCCAAATCACACTTGTTACCAACCAGAATCATAGGCACCTAAAAATAAATAGTTCACAAGTGAGCTAAGGTCAGCAAAAGAATCGTTACAATTTTTGGAAAAGACAGTTTTAGACACCTGAAATCCAAGTTCTCAAACATTTCCCCTCACAACGATGCTGATCATGAGGGAAAAGACACAGTCACTTTGATTTGAAGACAAATGTCTAACACTACTGTAAACTCAAAACTGTTATATCAGAGCTTCGTTACTCTGGAAGTCAGGATCCCCTGCAAAAAGGTTTATGGATGTGTTACAAAACAGCCCGCCTACTGAAGCTGGCAAACATACCAAGGAGGTACCCATGATTAGTTACAAGCTGAGTTACAAGCTTACACATCCTACTTGGGTGTACTCTCTTGTTCATCTCAAATCCTGATTTCAGAAGGATATATAAAAGTGTAGCACAGGTCCTTTTGTCTACAATGATATTCTGATTATAACTCATACTCCCCTTTCTTCTTCTTGCTTTGCACCCAAGCCATTGTGTGATGCTGTCCATGACCATGACATTTGTCCATGCTATTAAATACAATCTGCTCTAATCTGGGCATATACTGAAAAAAAATCATCAGTTTCGATAGTTCAAGCACATGACACTTATAAATGGTACTTTCCAAGTCAGACTTGCAAGGTTCATTGCTTACTGAATCACCATATAGTCAGCCAAGATCTCCTCCAGGCAGGAGAGCGAAACACTGACTACAGATTATATCCCCTTCTTTGGAGTTTTCAGTCAAGAACAGTAACTTGCACAAACTTAATTCTATATTTGCATTGCTGAAAGACTTCATATTCTATTACTCAAGAAAACCTTTACCTGAAGGCCTGCCAAAAGAGACCCTTTTGTGTCGCACTGATATTCTATCACAACTCAAGTTATTTACCCTCCAAATTACACAGCTACTGTTCTGTTTGTGGAGAAAACATGGAACATGGCCCAGCACAACCCTACAGTTAACATTTAATAGTTTGCCACTCAGGTAGTTCATACTACCCTGCTTAACAGCACTATTTGGTAGTCTGGCTAGTAGTTTAAAGCTTACATATTATGAAATGTTAAGTGACTGTCACTGGAAGAACAAGGCCAAATTGTCTAACTAAATTACTGTTTTTCATTAACAAAGGAAAAAAATATGAGAAGGAATTACTAACTTCTTCCATTCATGCTCATACCATACAGCTTGTATTCATTCTACCTCTGCCAGAGAGATTCACATGGACAGCAAGAAACTGGCAAGGCTGTGAATCCTGCGTTCACTATTCCCTCTGCACCTCCAGAATGGATAATCTATTTTATTTTTCTTTTATGTTTTAAACAGCACTGGTTTCATCTCCCTTCTTCAAGAAATGACTGTCAAACTTGCTCATACTCAAGGCCAAAAATTAAGAAGAAGATTTTACAAGGCAGCTTGTAGGGGGAAAAAAAAAATCCCACTATTTTGCTTGTAGCACAGGATAACTATAAAACAAAATTTCTGTCTGATGAATAAAGATCTCATTTATTAGTAATTTAGCTGCTCGCAAAATTCAGCAACAGAACAGTAAATGGGCTAAGGTATCAGCAAGGGTCTGCAATACACATTTTATATGTTGAATTCACTTACTGCTACCTATTCATATAATAAATAACACTAACCAGAGTATAAATCAAGATTTGCTACAGGATGGTGAGATAAAATGCCTTCACTTTATAAAAACAGCAGTGAAATGACAAATATCCCCATTCAATCAAAGCAGAATTTAAGTCTTTTACACTGGAAAAAAAGTGGCAAAGCTAGCAAAGAGAGAGATACATAAATCTCTAGACATAAGTAATTCCAGTGCAGCAGAAACCTGCAACTTGTCCTAACAGTGACCTGCAGCTCCTTTTCTTCTCCTGGCTTAGATGTTCTCAAGCAGCCTGGATGGCTTAAGAAATATGAAGATGGGAGTATTTAATGCAGTCCTTTGGCAACCAGCACCCAGATGAGAATCAGGAGAAGTTGCAGAGCTAATGGGCTTCTGGGAGGCTTCACCAAAGCAAACAAACAAAAAGCTACACAAGATACTGCTGGTCTCTTGCCAAGCCCTTATGGCCTCATCAAGCACAGTTTACTCCAGCACTGCCCTATCTGCCCATCAGTGGATTTCTCCAAACTTCTCAATTACTGTACAATGAAACAGGCAAAATTCCTGCGTTATACAAACTTCTGAAGTAAAACCAAGGTTCCATAACACTGCTTTTACTGATTGGGAATCAGCAAAAGCTGATGCCTACATATACTTTTTTTTTCTTCCAGTAAAAAAACATTCACAAAAAAATCCCACTTTTTGAACCAGTGCATGATGTTGACAGAATGAGAAGCTGCTAGAAATTATATTCCTGAAAACTGTAGTGTAAGCATATATACACGCACCACTCCATACATTATTCATAAACACATAGGACGTTTCCTCTTTAGTTCAGCCATTTGTCAGATAAGGAATAACCTAAAGCAACCCAGAAGTGTCTAGTAGAGAGGGGGACTTGTTACAATTACTGGAAAACAGAGATCCCTATATTAATGAGGAAGCAACATTAACTCTATGAACTTAAGGTTTTCACTTCCATCTGAAAGTTGGACAAAAATACGGGCATGAGGCAGGAAGCGTGGGCAGTGGGTTGCGAATGTCAAAGGCGTGCGGGATATATATGATATATATGCCACCAATTTAGCAAGTTCCACGTGTTTGTTCTAGATGACCTCATGAGATTTAGCTTCTACATGCACAGCTGTCACTTGTGAATGTTAAAGATATCATGCAGTCTACTGAAGAATCTATTACAATATTCTTACATGTCTGAGAAAATCTTGTAAAAAGTAGGTTGTACTAGGTAGTCTGATGATGGGTGCTAAAGCTCTCTTTGCCACTCCTCTCCTAGCAAATCTCCACTTGTTTCAAGAGCATTTTGCTCACAGTCCTTATTAGTAGTGAGATGATGCAAACATGCTAAACTGACCTTTCATGACAAGAAAAAAAAATCAATTATACAAAGGATTTTTTAAATTATTGATTAAAGGGAATATCTAGGCTTTCCCTAAATTCAAGCTTTAAATAAAGGATTATGACATTTTTATCTTTGAGTATTTCCCTGCTGAGAAAGCAAGCCATGTCTAAGCTGTACCAGAGGAAACATTTTAATGGAAATTTTGGTGGGGAGACCTGAAATGACAACCTGAAACTCATTATTTTTCTCCTGTTACTTACTATGGAACGGCTTTCAAGATCAGAAGGAATTTTCTAAAAAGACGATACAGGAAATACAATTCCAAAACACATTACCAAAGAAGAGCACCAGTCAGAAATAATATGCCACATAGACTAAGGTTTAATAATCCCCCATTTATCTTGCTTTACTTCAGCTCTTACGCTAAACATAGCTGTAACTCGGTAGGCTCCAGATGCAAAAGGTGCATGTAATCTAGCAATACTACGTTTTCTAGACACATCTGTGATACTGGGTAATAAGCCACTTTTAGCACTATTACAGAAGTAAGCTTCTGAGCAGATACAAGGCCTGGAAATGCCTGCAGCTAGGAAAAAGCAAAGGGCTTCATGTTGCAAGAATCACAGTGAACTTCCCTAAAAGTGAAAATTTAATAGATCCTGGACCTGATGACAGGAGGTACGTAGGTAGGTACATGCAGTAAGGAAGGGACCATCATAACATCCACACACACAATTTAAATGCCACAGGCAGAGCTGAAAGCTAAAATATTTAACATTCCTTGCTTACATTTCCCCCTTCTCTGCCCCCCACCAAGAAGGAAGTTTTATGGCTAGTGGCTACAACCTACTGATGTTTTGCACTAGAAATATCTTATTTGCTTTTATAAAATGGAAATCTTACTTACAAGTTTATGCAACAGTCAAGTCTGCTTTCAGAATTATAGCTTACCTAATAAGCACTAAATATTTACTTACTATAACTGTAGTAAGTTTTATGACCTGAAATTTCTCAGCCTCATTTTATAACCTTAGTAACACAAGAAAGAAGTGCATATTAAACCTGTGTAGAAATATTTTTAGTTTGACCGAACTAAATTATAGGTGCACACACAAAATATGAAAACTATGCAAGTTGAGAAGCCACAGGACAACCTTCCAAAAACTTTTTTTTTTTGATTTTGTGCTTTTTAAAATCATAAAGGGAAAACATATTAGAGCATTACAACTGTATCTTTAAAACCATATCCATTAAATAGCAATGGAGGGTAAGGCAGATTTGCTTCAGATTTTTTCTGCAGTACTATTGAATAAGGCTATGTACAGACTCAGAGTATTTTAGAAGGGGAAAGGATTAAACACCTAATTCTCTTTATACACGCATAAGAAGTCACAACTTCCCCCAGTTTGCCTATTTATATCAAGGAGTATATTTCAGTACTACGCATGCATTGGTTGGTCTGACTTTTAAATTAAAGTTTGGCACATATCTAATCAACATCTATACCATCTATAACGAGAATGGCAAGTCTTAGGCATTTTCGAAGCTCCTTACATCATCAGTGTCTTTGACTCGAAGAATTTGTTCTCTTAGATCCTGCAAATCATTAAATGTGGACTGTGCTGTGATGGAATATACTAATGCAAAACCTTGTCCATTTTTCATGTATAGGTCTCTCATTGCTGTAAACTGTTCCTGTAATTAAAAAAAAAAAGAAATTACAGATGCTGCTTTCAATTTGCACTTCCCCATACACTTCAGGTTATATTTATCACAAGTGTGAAGCTTCCTCCCCCCACTCTTTTTTCTTTCCCCCCCACTAACCAATATTTGCCTATCTGGCCATACATGTTATAGGAAATTGAATAGCTCTTATAACACTATCTGGGGTGCTGAATGATGTCTAGAGACTGTCTAGGGCTACCCAGCCTGGAAAAACTCAGCAGAAAACTAAAGCAATTCCCAGAGAACAAGTAAAAATTACAGAAATCCCATTCCCCCGACATATCAGCTCTTTATTTTCTCCTACTTCTTTAAGACATGCTGGAGAACAATTGCATCTCTTCACAGTCCCCAAATTTAACGTAGGAAGGTGCCTAGGCTATAAATTCTAGTGTACTTGTCAAGAACGTTGGACAGAGGATGGAGAACGTCAACAGGTCTGTCACATTTCCCAGGTGCAATGTCTAATATTATATGTGCAGGCTCATGAGTGCACTGCAATGCTATGACTTCCTTCTGTTTGAAGGCTCTCACTAGTGACACTGTGGGACAGCACTTGCCTTCCCTGCACTGGTAGCTCAGCCACCTTGTGACTGGACACTAGACAAGTCTCTCCTCAAACAAGTCTCTCCTCTTACTTTATTATCACATTTCAGAAGTTCATCAGCTAGAAATTTGCCAAGTCTATGATCTTGAACTAAAATTTCATCCCAATTCCCCTTTCACATGAATTCTTCCTAGTGCAGCAGGCTTGGGGCACGCTATTTTAGCTCAAGGCATCATTATATCTTAGCTTTTGTGATTCTTACACCAAATAACATCAATGTTTTCAGAATGATGTTTGACATTTCAGCAGCAGTTTTACAACTGCGACAATCCCCCCCCCTTTCTTTTTTTTAAGAAGTTTCAACTGTATGTCAAATGCCTATCCTATGAAATTTTACATGTTTGTATCCTCGTCCTAGGTTTCATATCATCATTCTCTACTACAACTGTACCAAATATTGTATGACAAACAAAAAGCATAATGTATTCTCAAAGAAACAGTCTTTCCATCTTCCTATACTTTTACACAGCATTACTGACATACAGAGTTTAAATTAATGGTTATTGAACCAGAGTACTATTATAGATCAGAGAAAACATGCTATGTTCCATGG
>NW_010586528.1:88040-103234 GCF_000705375.1 Tinamus guttatus
CTTCAGCTGTCAAGTACCAAAGTGATGAGGCAATTCTGTCTATGAAAAAAGCAGGTTGCTAAATTTGCAATAATGGTTACCAGCAACTAGCACAACCAATTTCTCTTTGTTTCAATGATCATTTATAGACTGAAAAGTAGACATGAAAGCTGTATAGCTGCACTGCCACATTAATGGCCATTTAAGAGTAATCTAGATCAACAATGGCAGGAGAGGTTCATAGTATACAATACACCGAGCAAGCCAGCATGGCTGGTTTCCCAAAACCAAGGCAATAGTGACTCTAATTGGGAAACTTTTTTAGCTTTAAAAAAAACCTCCATAAATATAAGGTTAAATCAGATCAGTCCCTCTATCTAGTTCCCACGTCCTCAATCTAGTTCTGACCTCCAGAAAAATGGTCATGAGGGCAGCAAAGAACATAAAAGTGCTCCGAGGCTGCTTCAAGAGAGAAGACCTTTAGCGGAAGTAACACAACACAACCTGCCCACATTTTTCCCCCTTTTAGGCTATCAGCACATATCACTGCTTCATATTTGCATGTAAAATTCCTAGTTGGCTGATCAACACTCCGGTAGAGCTCTGTTTTCTTCCTCCCCGATATATGCATTATCACTAGCTTAACTATGGGCATGACTTTTGTAACTAGAATTAAGTTTCAGGAGGAAAAGAGATAAATTTTGCCTTCCCTCACTTTTTTTCCCTCTGTCTCATATAGAGCCCCTGCCAGGGGGATTCCCTCAATAGCCACTATTTTACTATATATTGCTGACAAATACATGGTGTTCAGCCAGCTAAGCAGTATTTATTCTCTTCAGGGAGAAATATTCGGGGAATAAACCAAGGCTTCAATCTTCAAGGCATTATGCTCAATTAGCTTTAGAATCCAGTTTCAGACAAACTTTAAATATTTAAAGTCATATCCTTTCAACTTCAAACATTTCAAATTTAGACTTAATCAGTACCAAACTGCAACTATTGAAACAAAATGCTTTAAAACACGCAAGTCAAGAAGCAACTTAAAATACTAGCTAGCAGTGAGGGGAAAAAACATAACTGCACAAAGCGCTGTCCAGACTTAAGCCATATTTCAGCAGACTGATTTGAAAACAAAGTTACAAAGAGATATTCACAGTCATTTCAGGACCAAACCTAAAATGAGTATCTTTAAGATCTTTGCTTAAAAAAAATTTCAAAAGACACAATTGCTTGAGATGGCTTTACTTTTCAGGGTCCATGGAAACTTTGTGGAATTTTCTTTTGAAAATTCATTCAACAAACATCACAAATTTAACATGATCTGAAGAATGTAAATATATAATAAAATAAATATTTCAGTTTGGTTTAGCTTGCAATTTCCACAGTCATTTATTGCAGGTCTTTGCTGGGTCAACCCACCAAACAGCTGGATAGGGTCCAAAACTCCTGCTCCTCTAATATAATGTACTTAAAAGAAGGAAGTTGTCAGACAGAATCTGTTGTTGCTCTTGTCTTTTTAATATGACAGTTCTGGCTCTGGCTGATTCCCCATATGCTTAAAACAGACTAGAGTTTCCCAGCATACAGACTTCCACCAACTCTCAGTAATTCTCCAGCACAAATGCAGGCTAGTGCCAAGAGAGGAGGTGCTGCCATTTCTTGCCAACCCCAGAAAGGGTTGGTGCATCTTTCCTCCCTTGAGAAGGCACTGGCATTTTTGTGACTACATAGTGAGCTGCAGAGAATCAATATATTGGAAAAGTAATTCAGGTTAAAAATAAAAATAATAATAAAAAAAACACAGCTGAAAACTAATCTGTTTCACCACACAAGTATAAAGCCAGCTCAACTTCATGGTCTCAGCTTAAACTAGTTAAGGGAGCAGTATGGAGATTCAAGATGATGCAAGTGAAAAATATATAACCAGTAGATTTTTTTTTGAAATTCTGAGCATAAAAATACCATTTTCACTTGCTAGCTAGCAACACAGTATTAAAACTCTAGTCTTGAATTATTCCTTTTAGAAAAATTTTTCAATAGACCAACAACACTAACACCAAGCATAACAATACATTAGTGAGCATCTTTTCGTTTCAACTTTGTTAAGTTACCAGATATTATGTGGCATTTACCAGGAATACCCTTTTCTCAACCCATGACTCCAGTGTTTGACAATATCAAATCCTTAATTTTTGTTACAGTACAGAGATCTGTCTCATATACCTTTCTGTAGGAGTCTTCTATCGTAGGATCGTATTTTTCAACAAATATTCCTTGAACAAACTGTACAGTCTGCAACACAAAAATATCAGTATACGATAAAGATCTTACTGAAATTTCATAAACATTATATCCAAATTACTGTTCTATGTATATATTTAATTACCAGGCAAGTTTCTGAAAACAAGTTAAGGGATTGATTTAACTATAAACTAAAAGAAATTAAAGGAAGGTAGAGGTATATGCCCATTTGTCTAAGTATTGTTAAATAAGCAACACTAGACCTTTTGTCCACCTTCATTTGGAGCATAAGAATTAAAACGTGCATTTATTTCAAAAGTCTGTCTGAAGGTTGGTGTCCTTGTTAGTTTTTTGTTGAATAGGATACTGCAGAGCTGCATGGCTTTTACAATTTGCATTTGTAACTACTGCATTTTTTGCTACTCATTTATCAGCACAGAAATTGGGAAAAATTTTAGTAGTCTTAACTAGTCTCTGTGAGATATTCCTGTATACCTAGCATGTAGGATGCTTTTAGTTAAAGGGAAAGCGTAAGACAAAGTCAGATTGGACAGGTCCAACTCAAGAAATGCTTTGGTAAGATAAAGAATTTAGAGGTGAAGGAAAATAGTTCTTTCAGAATCTAAGATGATTTATCAAGAAAGTTTTCCTTTAGACACTGCTTTGCAAGAGAAGACTTCTTACCTGACTACAGCGGACCTCTACACCTTGGTAAGATGCAAAATTAAACTGAAAGGTCTAAAGTTTATATAATATGATATTCTCAGCCTCTCTAAAAGTTCTGCAAAATGCTAGCCTGGATCAGAGTAACTACATTTTTCTGTAGGAGTTTAGCTAAAAATGCATGGGCTCTTTGGTTTATGGTAGGCTACCTGCTACAACTACACAACTGCTTACAGGGAAATACATTAAAAATAAAAAAAATAAAAACAAACATGCTAACCTATCTATAGATATGTAAATGGATAAAAGTTGCCAGCATAAAAGAACTAGTGCTTCTGGCACCATCATCAAGAGATAAGTAAGCACCACCTCAGATTCTCTGGAGGCAGAAGTTAGTAAGGACAGAGTGGCAAACTCATTCGCACTGCCAGTTTCACAACTCAACTTGATTTCTCACAAACTCAAGGTAAGGTTATCACGCAAAGCCAGAGACCTTTGTAACACTTTGGTAAGACACTTCACTGCATAAAACAGGCAAACACCTGAAGAAACATCAACCAAACCAGTCCAAACACACCTGCATGTGTGTTTAACAGGCACCAATGAATGTAGATACATCTAAGAAGTGTTGACAGATAGGTGCAGTAAAGGGAACACCTATATTAGCCAGGAACTCTCATCAGTCACTACTTGCATTCGTTAGCGTTTGTGCACACTTCCATAAAACAGAAAGAGAGCACAGAAGAGAAAAAGCAAGATAGGAGAAGCCTAAGAAAACATTCTCGAATCGGCTTAGAGCACTTACCAAAGCAGACTTTCCAACACCTCCAGAACCAAGAACCACTAGCTTGTATTCACGCATGATGCAAGAGATAAATCACCTCCAATACCTAAAAAGCACAATGAATTATTCAACAGTTTTGTTCAATAGGACTATTTTAGTATTATTACAAACACTGTTAACTTATTTATGCATCAAGTCATGAACAATTAAATACTGATATTAACTGATTAACACAGAGTAAGTACCATTATATGCACTATGCAGGCATAATCTAAGACGGATGGCATTTTATTATACAATACAGAAACAGAATCCATGGACACTTACTCTAGATATTCACAATAATCCTCAAAGAATAGTATTTACTACTGCACGGTGCTACTTCATCTAGCATGTACAAGCTACTTTCAAAATTTTCTGGTTACCAGAACTAAGAGCCAAAAAGTCCCCTTGTTCTTCACGCATTATCTAGCATAACGTTATAGTCAAGACATGAAAAGTTTTTTCTAGTGGAGATTTGTGTATCTTATAGAGCAGTAATTTAGAGAAAAATGGAAGACAGATTAGGACTATGTAATAATTAGATCTCAGCATCATAACCTTGCCAAAATATCACAGACGATTTAAAGAAAGCCAGCACAGAATTGTCTGGAAGATCTGCTCCCACCTCCATGCATTTGTTAGCTTCTCAGAATCTTCTAGATGGATTCATAGCCATTAAAGTAGGCAGCGATTTGGCAAAGAAATTCATTTACTCCTGTGAAGAGGCCAATTACTTGTATTATAACATGCCATCAAATGAGATGATGTCATCTCATGCGTTTTTCAGAAAGCCACATTGCCTTTTTGCAAGGAAATCTCTAGGAGCTCCCAGTAACAGTTACACAAAGCAACTGGGTATTTCACACAGGTCTCAACATCCCTTTCACCCAAAAGTTACTTGCATTATACATTTTGGAATAATAAACAGAGGAGGAGGGGAAAAAAAAGAGAGGAAAAAAGATCTCCTAGGAGACACACAGGCATCTAAAGGTCTTGCAGTTTCATGGCTACTATATAGTCTCTTGAATAGATTTATCAGGTAAACGATTACTAATATTAATTACCTACAATATTGATAAACGATTACTAATATTAATTACCCACAGTATTGATAAAGTATTCTAGGAATGATTCTTAAATTCCACAGCTGTTACATTCTCTCCTCAATTTCCCAAACTTCTTTTAGACAGTGCGAGTTGTTTTATACATGTGTCTGGGTCTGACATGCATGAAAAACAACTCCACCATTTCCTCTGAAGACCCAAACCACTAAGGCATGAACATGCTGACAAAAGACAAACATCAAACCAAAAAAAAAAGAAAAAACACACAAAAAATACACACACACACACCACAGGATGGTATTTCTTTCCAATTTTAAAGACAACAGCACCGCTGTGTATTTTGCTTACTCTGTGAACACACAGAGTTTGTAGATAAAGCTTGAGTCAGTATACACACCAAGAGAGCAGAACCCGGGTAACACAATCCTGCTCACTACGCCCAGTTGGATATAAAGGCTTCCCCCCTTTTAAACAAAATATATGACAGCCATAACCTACAACTAACGTAGCTACAGGAGCACATTGCAAATGATCAGTAAGCAATATTTCTTCTACCACATTACTGTTCTTGCAAAAAAGAACTTCTGAATAAACCCCCCATATTATAGCAAACAGCAACTATTGATAAGCAACAACTATCTGTGAGGAAATAACACACACTTGCTTTCTGAGAGACTTAAATGCTAGCCATAACCTACAACTAACGTAGCTACAGGAGCACATTGCAAATGATCAGTAAGCAATATTTCTTCTACCACATTACTGTTCTTGCAAAAAAGAACTTCTGAATAAACCCCCCATATTATAGCAAACAGCAACTATTGATAAGCAACAACTATCTGTGAGGAAATAACACACACTTGCTTTCTGAGAGACTTAAATGCTGAACAAGGAATCATTCACAGCGGACTTGCATAAGAACATGAAACCAACCCCTTCCCAGCAAGTGCACATTTCTGAAAAAGAACAGCAGGATCCCAGAAGTCAGTCAAAAACAAATCCCTGCCTAAACATGAAAGCTGATTAATGTTTTGCTACAGACTTAAATGCAGTTACACCAACTGTAGTACTGTGACTAACTTGAGGCCCCACAAACTACCACTGAGACCATTCCTCTCTTGTAAGCTAGATCAGCCCCTGATCAGGGGGCTATACTGTACCCTGCATCGGATTGCTCGTCTCTGTTGAAAACTATCCTGGCAAAAGCAAAACAAAGCCCTGAATCACAGGTTTTAACGAGGTGACTAGGCCCAGGATCACAATTTGTGGGCAAGCCTAATTTATGCTGCTCAAGAAACTGCACCTTTTACTTACAGTTCTGTTAGCAACTGAGCTGAGGGAGCTGCTTCTACTGCCAGGGGAGGTAGGTCTTGGTCATTTCCTGCGCTGGCTCTGGCAGTTACTAAGTTACCTGTTCTTTCTTTTCCAGCAGAAAAGTGACTTCTTTCCCCACTCTCCCAGGCAGAAAATGTTGGGGAGGGTGAGGGAAGAGGACCCAACACAGGCACTGGTACAAGGTGAGCAGCACGAGCAAGATCAGAACTCCCCTCTCAGCAGTAATGCCCTGCATCGCTTGGGATCATACCATCCGTTAGATGCTTAGCACACAACATCTCCAAGATCATTTACATGAAGGTTAATGCCCCTCCACGTCAAGGTCCATCTATGCCTTCACTGATTGATACCACACTATCC
The DNA here is from genome assembly GCF_000705375.1 of Tinamus guttatus. The sequence continues at coordinate 94,509 of NW_010586528.1, forward strand.
ACAGCCCGGGTGTCAGGTACTATTTAATTCTCCTCCTGTAAACACATTGCCATCAACTTTTGCTTATTGAAACCCTATGTTGCACCTTGAATAAGCAATGGGGGAAGCAGAAGGTCTCTTGCCAGACTTCTGATACTAAAACCCATCAGAACTCTTTGGCAAGTTCCACACCTAACAAAATCATCTTTCCATCCTTCTCTTTGTTATTCATTTTCTTCCCTACACAGTTTTTTTTGCGTCATGGACTACTGGGAACCATTGCACACCGCAAGTCTAACGCATTTGGCACCATTTAAAATGTTCTATTAGATCCCCAGAACTGAAAATCATCCAAGCCCTTCTGCAAACTGTAAGATAGGGGATTCTCTTAACCCTACTGAAATGTGCCTTTCAAACTCATGTCAAGTCAAGCCTTTAACTACTCTGTCATTTTTGTAAAACAAACTTTCAATTATGCCTTTATTTTTGGAAAGGTGTCACTAGAATGACCAAATAATCTTGGTGGGCACAGGGGAAATCCCAGCAGAGATTTATGTAATCTGGTTGAACTGCAGTAGTTTCACTGTTAGAAATAAGGGTCTAAGCAACATTTTCCAATCTTCAGTCTCAAATCAGCAATTAAACATGGAGATGTCAATGATGGTATTTTACAAATAAGAGAACTGATGCAGCGGCTACCAAATGTCTCCATTTACCTTCTGGTTTGGGTCACTTTACCTTCTGGTTTGGGTCAACTTTTCCTACTAAATTATATAATTCCTTAAAGGAAATTCCAAATCGTGCAATGAAAATCTAGTAACCTGGTTTAAGTACTGATAATTCCATTTTGTCTCGTGTTTAAACAAGAACTCAGGAGAATTTAATGCATGTCCAGGCTTCTTTTGGCATCTAGGTTTCAAAGTCCAGCTCTAAATATGCAATTGCTATCCAACACTCTGAAAAACATTTCGCTACTTTATTTTAAGAATAACTGAAGCCTAAGTATATAATTGAAATGTACATATACACCATTTCAGCTTGGTTAGGCAACCTTCAGCAACTTTGAAATACTTAAGCACGGGGTTTTTCTAACATCTTGGGCTCCTGGACATGTTGCACTGCAGCACACTCAGATGTCTCCTGACCCCTTCTCCCAACTCAGACGAGCAAGGGAAGCGCTAACTTCCTCCTTACAGTGGTTCTGTTTCATCACTCGCACTATTACCCCTTGTCTCACTCTCTGAGAGCATGCGGTAAAAGGGCCACGTCTACTTTACATAGCTGTCCTGAAGACACTTCACCTTCTAATAGCTCAACTCACAGCTGAGTAAGCTTTCCTGAGCAAGGCATGTTTTCCCCGAATGCAGGTCATTTTCTCGACTCAGAAACCAGCAGCCTAGAAAGCTAGAAGCTGGTTTAGGACAGTGTTGGTCTGCCTCACTCTTTGGCATAAGGAATTCCTTGCTGAGCAGCACACCAGCTGGTCCAGGTGTGCCCCAGTGATGCAGCACTCAAGCCTGCCTGAGCTCGACTTTCCAGCAATTCCTGACCAGCCTGGCCTGACTGCACCAGCTCAAACCCACATCACACACTGCACAGGCAGACTACTTGTGTCCCAAACCTCAGTTTGTCCCAAACCTTTCTCTGACTCTGCTTTCCAGGCAGAAACAACAACACTGACAGCGGAACCAATACTTGTTTTCAACTCCATCCCATGCCAACATGGTATGATTTCCCTTTTGATTCAGCTACAGCAAATAGGGGAAACAAAGGAGGAAGAAGATAAAGCTTAAGAAAGGAGGCTCAAGCCATAAAGCAACCCAATCTTTCAGTTACTTTCTAGAATTTGAAGCAACTGAAGCCAGCGACCTTCAAATATGACGATAAAGCAGAAAGTTTGACTGCTGGAAGATATACATACTACAAAACATGAGATATAAGCCAAAACTTCAGGTAGCTGGCATTTTCTGCCAGAAAATATTTCCCTAGTCATTCTCATACAGATAATGGACTAACTGAACTATCTGAACTTAGGACTCCTCCCCTTGCACTTCACAACATGTGTTCCCTGAAAGAACTTTGGAAGAATGTGTAACCCTTGCATTTCACAACATGTGTTCCCTTCCCTCTCCTGCAAACAGCAATACAAAAAGGTATACTGAAAGAACTTTGGAAGAATGTGTAATTATAAAGCCAGAGCTGAGACAGAGCCCAGAGCAGCACCTTCAGAGTAATTCTCAGCCGTTCATACTAACCATGACATTTCAATGACAAACTTTTAATTCAAAAGCTATCAGAAAGCCATTATATTAACTGGGAGAGGTGAACCAATCACTAGATCACAGCATCTCAGTCCTTCAAAGGAGAAGGCAGCTGGTTATGTGTTTCCTCATCTGGAGTTTAGCATTCTAAAGCTACACTGTATAACAGTGTGACTGCAATTTCTATAAGGAGATAGGGCAAAGTCCAAGAACAATATTTTTGTTAACTGAGTACAGGATATGCTTAGTCTCAGTTCACCCAAATTCAGGAAAAGGACTAGAAAATGGATATACGCCAAGGGGCACAGCAGAAGGGAAGAGGCTGTGATGGCAGCTGACTGAAAGATAAGCAAAAGAACCCTAAACTAACTGGACACTGGTTGTTGAGAGATATCCACAGAATCACACGACAATTGAAAACTAATGATTTAAAACTTATTCTCATCAATAAAGGGAGTAATTCATTTGAATTCCTATCTTGCCTTCTCCGCTAATGGAAGTTTCATCTTAACAGAGATGTTAAGGGCCCTGCCTTGAAGGCTGGCCCTATAGAATAGGCATACGCACGTAAGGCCTTTTCCCCCCTTAACTGCTACTTGCTTTGAACAGCTTAGACAAGTATTTATATGCACAGATATGCAGCTTAACTGTGAACTCTGAAAATGCCTAATGTGAGATTTAACTCGAAAGAGGAAAGTGACAGAAAATACTCTTCAAGTAATAGCATTTTCACATGAACGGTATTCCAAGGCCATCTCAAATGTACATTCTCTCAAGCATCAAGAGATCACTTTCAAATTGTCTCCATTAACTCTAAGTGGTACTTCAAGAACTGCCTTACATAGTCCCTGAAATACAGCAGCTCAGAAGGCTGCACAGTCTCCCCAGGCAGTTGATCCAGATTATTTTCTCTCTGCTTAACACTTGCTTATTGCTGACCTCTCCTCTACCATTGGAGCTGGTCTCTCGCCCTCATTTATCCTCTTTTGAATCCACTGCAGAAATAATAGATCAGAATCTTTTGCTTTGTTTTCCCAGTTTGAATAGAGAGCACTAAAGGTGGTCAGCAAACTGAAGAATTCATGGTAAACAAGGGACTTCAAGAAACAATTCTTCCTAAAGCAGAATGATTGCTTGCTTCACTCTACATGTAAATGATTCACTTTTTAAAATAAACACTTCATAAAAGTAAAAATGCAAAAGGAACAAGAACTTTAACTGCACTGTTTTAATCAATATAGATCTGCTTTAAATTATGATAAAGTCTTTGAATAAACACCATTTGAAGTTTAAGCAAGACAATACACTAGGAAGGAAGCACCTGAAAAGGCTCATGTCTTACAAGAAGCAGAAACTTGCTTTCAGTTTCTGCCCTAATCAGATAAAGGAGAAAAAAAAAGTGCTTCTTCAACACTTTCTTTACAAATTCAAACCAAGCTGAAACAAAGTGATGCTAAGAAAGTTGAAAAATAAGAAACACTATGTTTGCATGAATGAAGAAACTACACACATCTTGTAAAGCTGCCCTAAAAAGCAAAATCTAAAGAGATGAATGAGAAATTTGGGAAAGTCCTATGACCATTTGAGGCTTCTGAAGAGAACTGAGCTTGTGATAGAGACAGGAGCGCTGGGAAATTTTTGTTCTGCCCTCTTTATTTGTTTTGGTAGAATTTGGATTGCTAGCTTTCTCAACCCATTCACACTCAAATCCTGGTCTCCGATTCATCTTTGGTATTTGTCTGAAGAAGGAGAAAGTTAATCATCTAATCTCTCCCCATAAAATTACTCCAGACAAAGCTGTAACCAGAGCTCCCCTCCAGGCCAAAAGACAGGAACTAAATACAGTCACTACCTCAAAAACCCTAAGACTCCATTATATGAACTAGTTGTTCAGGTACAGAATTAAACAAATAGTCCCTCTCAGAAGCATTATCATTTCCAGAAGGGATTATGATTATTCAGCACTTCACAGAACACTGCGATTCTTGTTCAGATCCTACTAGTCTGGTTCTCTTGAGAAGTAATAGTGTATTCACTCTAATTTTCATAATGCTTTTCTGTCCCTGCACATTTACTGCTCTGGAGAAGTTATTTTGTTAGAATCACCTCAAATTTAGCAATGGTAGCCCTAAATTTATTGCAGTTGTTTATGGCATGTGCATATTTCAAACATCAGAATGAGAAATCAAGTGACCACGTCTACCTATTTATAACTAGCAGCAGAGAAAATCCCCTCAGGAAAGAGTCTTGCCTCTTAGAGCAGGGGTGTGAGCCCTAAGCTGTAACAAGAAAACAGCAGTCAGGCACTTTATTTGGACAAAAAATCTCTAGTTCAACTGCAGAACTGGCCAGGGTTGGTGGATTAAGTCCTCTCAGACAGATTCCTTGTGACTTCTAGTACTTGCCTCTGACTTCTCAGCTGCCAAACCTCAATCTCTCTACTTGTTTGCAGCACCAGATTCCATCGAGGGTACTGGTTGACAGCTCGCTCTTCAGGTTGGAGAGAATGAAGGCAGTATGCTATTCTCAATACTCCCCAAATACTCAGGTGTAAGGAACAGTCCTAAATCCTTAGTCCTTAGCATCAAGGAAGGTTACATCGGAGTAACTTCAGTGCATAAGGAGCACCTGATGAGAGAACCCAGCTGGGAGGTTGTGTATGATTTGTTACATGTTTTACTTTTCATTTAAGAGACTACAAATAAATGATTAGCTAACCATAGTTTCCTGCAAGACAACAAATTAACTCAGCAAAGACTTATTCCAAACAAATCACTCAATGACAACAATACCATTTCCACCAAATTCTGACCCCTCTTTATTTACTTGCATTACACTGTTAGAAAAAAAACTTGTTTCAATTCTTTGAAAAACAAAGCAAGAGAAAATACCTTAGTGATTATGGCCAAATTTGAATAGCATCTCTACATGTATGAAGTTGTACCCCCACCAGGAGCTTTACTAATTAATTTAGGAGTCATTTCAGCTGTGTAACAATATTCTCAGGTATAAGGAGATACAAAATTGATGGCGTTACCAACAGATCTTCATGCTCAAGACTGCTGGAAGCTTAGCTGTTTCATTCCTAACGCAGACTCCCTGGAAGAGAATCAACTCTTCCGTAAGCAAAGCTAGAAGCAATTTTAATTTCTAGTTTTTAATCTGATGTTGATAGCTTCCTGTCTTGACAAAGTATTTTGACAGCTGCAGAGCTAGATCTTTGGACACTGATATAAAAATTTCTTAGACAAAAATACTTGTTCAATTTTCAAATATTTTAACTGATGTCACAGTGTCTTCAAAGGATTAAAAAAAAAAAAAAAAAGGCCTGGATGATTAAGTGCATCCATAAAATCTCTCCAACTAGCTGAGAAAATAATGGCAGACATAGGAACAAGTTACTGCAGCACAAACAAGTCAGATAAGTTACTCCTTGAACTGCCCACAGGTTCTCCTACAGACTGCTTAACCAAGTTTTCCTCCTTTCACTGAGGGGAACTAGCTTGATTAATCCTGCAGATATGGGTAATTTCTGCAGAGCAGCTATTATGTGCTCATGTCAGACAAGAGCTTATCTCGTGGGATAGTTCCAATGTCCATATTTAGTAAAACTGAGTAAAACCTTTTCTCTAAAAAAGAAACTTGACTCTCAACTACCCTCTAAGTCTGAACACAAAGTTAATGCAAGATGTTCTGAGAAAGAAAACAGGTCTAGCGGAGGCCACTGATAACTCAAAACGAAACCTTCTTCATGCAAGAAATTAGCAAGCATGTGCAACTTGCAGTAGTTTCATATCAAATGCAAATGAGAAGGCACAGTTATCACAATGTAATATCTTGACAGGCATAAGTTCAGTATTCAACTACACAGCAAGTTTTGAGAACTGAAGCAACGATCCTTGGGCTGGAGTTGGGCTTGTTAGAATTATGCAGCACTGCTGTAAATTCTGCTTAGCTCTTATTATCGAAAAGGGTCAATGTTTAACTCTAAAATTCGTCTCAATTAACTAAAACGTGGGCTTCCACCTGACAGTATGCCAACCATGCTTTACCTGATACGCCTCCAAAGGTGTCTTTCTGATTACAAGCAGATAAAACCATTTCTTTTCTCTTGAAAATGGTTATAGTAAACTTACAACATTACAGAAGCAGTACAGAATAACAGGACTCCAACTAAGGCGAACTGAAAGTTAGTTCAAAAATAAACTTGTCGGTTGACTTCAGATACTCCTATCTGGAAAGGGACAACAGATTTTTTGCTGCAGAAACAAGACCTACCCTCAGAACCCTCATAGTGTAAGTTTAATATCCGGCAATTCTGGGTCTACCCCAATGGCTGTTGACCCATGAGGCCTTACACCAGGTTTTCTTCTATTGACACAGGGCAACAGTGAGTCCAATCACAATTCCAGTCTTACCTGAATCTTTGTTCTTGCTGCCTATTTTTCCCTTTATAGTCAAAACATTGCAAACATTTTTACCAAGGGTCAGAACTTGTATTTTTGCATACTGAGGTATCACTCTTTGCCTGTCTTCAATATTAAAAGTTTTTTTATTTAATATTATTAACACATCATCAATACACAAATACATGGCTTCTCTTGATCATTTTACAAACTTTTCTTAGTGACCTTTTAAGGCTGGCTGGCATAGGTTCCTTACATACACTTGTTCAACCATCACTTGAAAATTTTGTGCATGATTTCATTAGCAGATCCTTTGACAAAAACAGAGAGTATTGTCATGAGATTAAGTAGTAAATAGCCACACACCAACACCTAGCTGTAACTACATCTTTGGTCATATAGTCTGTCTGTCTCCATAATAACAGAGGCACACTGTAACTGCTTTTTTTCCACACTTAAATTTATCATCCGAATGCCCTGATGAAGAGGGGTTTGTGTAAGATATAAGACACTTACAGGAAGTGGCTAAAAGTTGGGCAGAGCATCCTGTTCCGTTTCTAGAAACCTCCAGCAACAAGGCAGTAATATTTTGGATCTAGGGATGAGGTTCATCAGCGGATGTCTGATTCATGAACATAGCTTGCTTGGAATACAACTGTAGGGGTTAAACCCCACAGTCCATGTACAGATGCACAAACAACTCAGTTTTTCAAGCAACTAAGTTGCTATAAGCTGTAAAGGAGAGTATTTTTACAAAATGCTAAATTTAGCTTAACATGCCAAGTTCTAAACTCCAGTGGTTCTGCATCTGCTTTATGAGCAGCTGATGCATCACAGAAAGCCCCCCAAAACCTCTTTTGGTCTAACGAACCAAGAATCTCCAAGGAAAGGGAAAAAAAAAAATGACAGTTATGAGCAGGCACCCAAGAGGTAAGCCAGTCATGCTGGCAACTTTGAGCTCACACATACAAAAGCACCTATACAAAAAGCTGAATAATTTTAACCAAAAGAATCTGAATCTCATTCATTCAGTCTAACTGTTCCAACAAAGTAAGTTTATTCCTCATGAATTCACACTGCTGTATTTCTGCATTGCTCAGGCGCTCCCAGTATACCTTTACCTTTCAGGTTGCAGAGATGTACAACTTCAATTTCCCATAGGTAACACTGAGTTTTTTTTATTATTATTTCTATTATCAGAGCAGATTTGGCTTTCAACTCAGGAAATGAGCTTCAGCTTTCCTATTTAAAACTTACAGCAATGAATTTAAAGAAAAAGAAAAGGATATTCTGCAATAAAATACTAATACAAGGATTAATTACGTGAAATTAGAAGTATTTTCAAAATGACATATTTGGTTTTGAAAAAAATATTTGCAAACTGTGTCTTAAGATGTGACCTCTGACTATATGCAGAATGTAGTTCCAGTCAGCGATATTCCACTTTGGACAAAGTATTGGTTACTGTAGTCAAGTAAATTCAAAATAATGTGCACTTTTTGTTGCGTCTTCATTAGTTTCCTGGCTAGACAGGACTCATTTCTAGTGGAAAAGGAAGAAGTAGCATCACAATCTCTTTGTGCATGAAGAACAAAACTGTACCTTTTCCTTCAAGGCTCCATTTTTTTTTTTCCTCACTCCAATTTGTAATGTGCCTGATCTTTTCCTTCAAGGCTCCAGTTTTTTTTTTTCCTCACTCCAATTTGTACCCACATTCATAGGGCATTTTCCTTCAGAAATTATTTTAGGAATCTGATAAAAAACAACACAAAGATCAAAAGAATGCAATACCAGCACACATAGTGGCCTAAAGCACTTAATTCTAAAACCCTGCTTTTAGCTATTCAGGTTTTGCAGAACTTCAACTATCACACTGAAAATTTCTACGCAAGATCTCTGGCTGAACCTCAATTTAGCTTAGGGCATTTCCTCAAAATAAGTTTCCTCAAAAAAAGTTTTAGGGAGATCAGAAAAGGAAAGAGCATTATGGGCAAGGAGGAGCAGTGGATTAGCTCAAGTATAAAGAAAGGTGAAGAGGTAACAAACTGGAAGAACAATGAGCAGAAATAGGTATCACTCA
>NW_010586528.1:109953-177057 GCF_000705375.1 Tinamus guttatus
CGTTAACGGTCGCTCGGAGGCCGTTGGGGGCACGCGCAGCAGGCGGCGCGGGAAGCGTCTTGTACCGCCCTGGGGATGGGGCTCCTTGGAGATCTGCTGCCCGAGGCTGTTTCGCCAACTCTAAACATTACTTTTCTTTCTTTTTGCATAATTCTGCCTCTAGATGTGAGCAGCCTCTCATTAAGCCTGCTGATACAAAGCAGGATATCCATTACCTGCAAATAATTATATTTCACAGCCCCTCTCTCTCATTTTAGGCATTCTTGCCTTTTCTTCTTCTTTTTTTTTTCCCCTCTCCTGGGCATTGCTTATACTTTCCACATAAAAAATGGGGGTTCGGCTGCCCAGTGTTTAAAAATAAGCGCCGGCTCCTGTTCTGGGAAACACCAAGCGAGCGAATGGTTAACGTGACAGGTTCAGATAAAACTCTTGCTGGGAGGAAGTTCCCCGGCGTGGTGTGTAAAGCGGGCAGGAAGTTGCAGCGAGGCCGCTGGAGCAGCGCGTGGGTGTGGAGGAAGCGCTGGCTCGCGTTCTGCGGCCCAGAGATAGAAAGGAGGAGAGAAAGGGAAAAAAATAGATTTTAAATATACGTATGTTCCCAAATTGTGTTATCGGAGAGCTCCTGGCTGCAAGAGTCCATAGAGCTCCAGCTCTAGCTCATGTTCGGAGCAAAGGTGGTCAGAGAAACAAGCTGTCCTTGGTGAGGGGTGCTTGGTCTAAAGTCATGGCATCAAGGAAGTGCCAGGCTTTAGAAGTGCCCCCCTGGAGTGTTCCCATATCCAGAATGCCATTAAATCTCTTCCAAAGTCCAGGCCGATTTGTTGGTGTTTCTCAGCTTAAGCCCTTGCACGTAGCTGCGTTGACGGTGGGTCCCTGTAAGTGAGAGGTAACGCAAGAGAGCTCCGTGTGGGAGAAATGACATACACAGAAACCAGTCCTTTTTCAGCACCCTATGGGGGGCCATACTAATCTGGGACATGTCAGCATGGATAAAATAGCCTATCTTAACCAAAAATTTTAAGAGCATCTCTTATGCCACTGTTAGCTTTAGAGTATGTTTACTAAGAAAATTGGAAAATGTTTCTGTTTCTTTAATCTTTTCTGCCAGTGGTTATTACTAGCTCCCAGAAAAATTCATCATACAGATTAAAAGAACAAACAGAAAGACGTATTGTCTGCCCTCATGGATTGCTTTAGTGAAGTAGGTTAATCGCAAGTAACAAGCAGTGCTCTGAGAACCAATATGTGTATCATTACCATAGTATTTTACCGTGTACCTTTATAATTGCACAGTGTTTCATAGACAGTGGGGCAAATAATTGCTCTTTGCTATAGGACAGGGAAACAGGAAGGGGCCCTGGGGAGTTGGAATGAATCTCCAGCGAGCAGGTGCTAGTGTCGGAGTTTCACACAGGGGAATCTGAGACTCGATGTTTTAGAAGTAGGTATACACATGTATGCATACACAGTTTGATTAATACAGACATTCTTGAAAATTCACCACTTTGGCTAGAATAAATAGGCAATAAGGACCCATTCTGCAGCAAGAGATGGAGTGTTCCCTTTTCCCAGCTCCTTCCATTGCATACTTTGAATGTAAATTGGGCCCTTAAGTTTGGATTTTCCTGTGAATCACCCAGTTAATCCTCAACACAATTCTTAAACCTGCTTTACTCATATCAGTGTGACTGGCAAGTAGAAATTGGCTGTGCTTTTACAGCATGCGCACCTGGAGCTCCATGCTACTCGTTCTGCTCAGCTTGCTGAATGTTGCATATGTGCCTGAGCTGCTAGTGGTTCCTCAAGCAGAGAGTGCACAGGTATGCCCATGACATAGCAAGTCCCCAAAGAACCAGGAATTCAGGAAAAAGGGGAGACAGGACAGCAGTGCCAAACGAAAGCCAGAAGAGACCTCCTTCTGCCAGGAGACCTTGCTGACAGCTAGACCTTTCCGCCCCACTGTAGCGCTTATCCCCTGGGCTCCAACTTCTCCCAGCTCAGCAGTTGCGGCTCTGTATTTTGGAAAGCTCTTAATTCGCAAACTAGTGCTTAGCCAGAGCTCATGGGCCACTCCACCCACTTGTCATCAACACAGTGAACTGACTGATAATATCTTGGCTGTTGTGAGGAACAGCTGCAAGGGGACACCAAAAGTCCTCTCTGATGGAAGAAAATCAGAGACCACAGGAATGAAAAGACTAGTGGATCTGAGTCTGAAAATAAAGTATTAATCCTGGTAAAGAAATCTGTGGAATTATTGTAGGGGTGAAGTGGGCTTGGTAGATTATTTTGTGGAAGTGAGAGAACAGTTTTTAAATAATGCCTCAATGTAAGATTGACAGGGTGGCCTTTGGTTATATCCATGCAAATTTTCCTACTTTGCCAGCTTTGTTTTCCCCAGGGCTGCATGGGTGTTAGAGGGAAGAATGTGGCTCTGTGTGCATATCTCAGTTTCATCACTGCTGAAATGCAGCCATCTCAGGGACAGAATGCAGAGCTTTCTTGTGCCAGCAACTCTGAAGTTTAATGGGCACGCAGTGCCAGGGAATGCAATGCTGGCCGCATGCCAGTTAACTGTGAACTTTTCTAGAAATTTGTCCTAAAGGGAAAAGAAATGTCATTTGGATAATCTAGGAGAAAAGAAAGGAAGTTCTCTTTGCTGGTGAGGGGACTGAAGAGGTTGGGTTCTTTGCTCTGTTGACTCTATTCCTGCAGTTTCGAGAAGTGTTTGCCAGATGCAAATGCGCTTCGGACTGTGAGAGCAATAACACCTCCAACTCTCAAGAAAATGGTTGTGATCTTTGAAACGTAGATGCGTATCTTTATCATTCAATATAATTTTCATTTGGTGTTTCTCTGTACACAAAAGATTTAGTCAGTGTGGCAGAACCTTTCTGCCTGCCTGTGTAACTCCCCCAGGTGTTTCAAGGCTGTGTCTTCCTCTGTAAACTCTATGCAGTTTCTCTCTACCTTCTCTGCTCATACAACTTCAACCTGTGTCTTTTACTCAGATAATCATTTCTACCACTTCATCATCTCGTAGTAACTTCTCTTCATCGCAGCTTCTTGATGTATTGCCACTAACTTGCTTAAACTGGGATTTAATCTTGGCAGAAACTTAAACTCCATTTTTCTTTTCCTGAATCTTTTTCACTTTCTACATGTCTGTCATTCTCAATAAAACTCTCAGTCCCTTCTCTGCACCACTTCTCCAAACTATACTGAATTGGTGCTTTTTCCTATCTGCTAGGGATGACCTATGACTCTCCTCTGGCTCATCCACCAGTGTCTCTTGCTGGGCTAACACTCCTCCCCTGTGTCTGCCCAAATTGTACTGTTCATTTGTATAATACAGCCTTACCTTTCTCTTATGTCTTTTAGAGGCATCTGCCTTCAGGACCAAAATCTGCCTTTGCTTTTCTGTGCAGGAGAATAACATGCCATGGAAACTAGTGCAATCTTAATAGTAAACATACCTATATAATAAATTTACTTGCTCAGGACTAATTTTTTAATGTATTTTCCCCTGTTTTTGAGGGACTACTTTTTATGTCACTGCAGTTATTTTGGATAAAGCAAGGAATAGCTGTTTCACAATATGGCTGCAGTGAAAGCACAGTACTCTGAGTAGCAGAGAGAAAGGAGAAGAAGCCTTGAGCTCTGGAATTTAAACTGTTAAAAATAAGGATTAATTAGGTAAGAGGAAAGTCTACTTTATTTTATCCTTTGTCAAAAAGATCTTTCAAATTGCATTGGATAACCAGCTGATCAGATAAGGAACAAGATTGTCACAGCAACAGCAGCGTTAAAAGAGGAAATGAAGAATAATGTATCTGATTGGAACTAGAGGGGGGATCATAATTACCTGAAGCAGAACAGAGCCAGGGTACGGGCTAACATCCTTTTGGAATAAATCAATCAATAAATGAAGTCCTACATGTTTTAATAGTTTCAAGGCTTCAGAAGTTTTGTTTCCCTCTTTTCCCAGCAGACCGCTTTCAACAGCACATGATGCAGAAAGGTTACTACCTTCTGAATCACTAGCTCCGCTTCCTGTGATACTTGGATAGTTCTTCAAAGTCTTCCATAAAAGGACTGGGTGCAATGTCAGTTAGGTGCTGAGGGCTGGTAAAGTCACAATTTAGATAGCATGACATATGATGGTAAAGAGTTCTGAGGGACCGCTCTGTTTCCCCCTTTACAGTTCTGCGTTCTTGCTCAGAAAGCTCTTCACGCTGTGCTCAGCTCCTTTAGAACAGTGCAATGAGCAGAAAACCTGAAGAGCCCAGGAGAAGGCTGCGCTTGGACCAGCCTGTTAGTGCTACCCAACTAAATCTGGGTGTTGCTTGAGTGAAAAATAAGAACTGCGAATGGGCAAGGTTGAGCCTGCGAGGGCAGTCTCATGTGGAGAGGGGGTCCTTTTGACCCTATTTTACAAGGCTACAAAATACAGAGTTTTACTGTGGGAAAACGGTACTTATAATTACAACAGAATGACAGTACAAACATTTTAACTATCATACCTTGCTTGTGTTCTTTGATTTTTTCCTTATTATTCTGCTTTAGAATGCTCATTTATACCTCGATTCTACCAAAGACTGAAGAAAAGGTACTGTTGATTTTAATGAGGTTTATACCAGGGCTTAGTCCAGCCCTTGAGGGATATGCAACATTTAGCAATACTTGCATTTAAAAATATATTCACTTCTGGTTTGCATCAATATTAAGACAGGGGCAACTATATTTAATGATGACAGGTCTAAAAATACTCAATATTTGGTTGCCCCGCTTCCCCCAACGGCAGAATTGTATCCCAATTAACATAGTGGTTTACATTGAAATATATTTTCTTTGATTCCTTATGTATCTTTGCTTCCTTTATTTCTGTCTGCCTCAGAATTGAGCCTTAATTAACACAAGGGGCCAAAAGCATTTGCAGGAACCTCTTGAAATCATTAGAGTTACATTAGTAATTCATTAGTTTTGGTGACTTGGTTTGGTCGGCAGAACAAAATGTACAGCACAGAAAGAAGAATTCGTTTCATAACTTAATTAGGACATCTTCTCTTTAGCTTTCCCTGCAGACGTGCCCTGGTGCTGCCGTATCTTTCCTGGGGCTGTGGAAGCTGCTGCTGAAACTGCAGTCCAGGAGAGAGCTCTGAGTGGGGATTGTTAGAGCATCTGCACCAAGGAGCACACATGTTCCTTTCGTTGCTGGCCACTTTTGGTTCAATGTGTATGTTCAAACCATCTCCCAATGATATTGCTACATTTGCCACAGGCTCGCAGTCTAATCTGGAGAAGTTTTGATGTATTTTCCTGCTGTATGGGCAGGAAAAATGGGCTTTATTAAAAGCAATGGAATCAGAGCTGCACAGAGATGTTTTCATGCCCCCTGCCACCACGCATTCCCTCTTCCCTTAGTCCTCACAGCCTAGTTTATTTTGGCTGCCGTTGCGTTCCCTTCTCCTGTTGCTACCGTCCTCTGAGGGTGGGTTAGCAGCTGGCAGATCCAAAACGTACTTGCTCCTTTGACACGTCACTTGTAGAAAGACTCCGAGGCCAAATCCTTTCTGTTCCTTAGCCCGTATGAGGTTCTGAATAGATTCTTCATATAGTGGATTTATTTGCTTATCATTTTCTTACTGGCGCACTGTGCAGTTCTCATGGACTTTGCCTTTTGGGTTTGTTAATATCCTCTTCCATGAGATGTCTGTTTTATTTTATTCCTTGAAGTTATATCAATAAAAAAATACCTTAGTCAACCTCTCCATCAGGTTCAGAATTGCTCAAAGGTTCCAAGCCTTTTAACTACCTCGGCATTACACAGAATTTTCTATTACAACTTTGAGCAGCATAAAATGTATTCTAATTTGTGCTCCAGACGCTGTTTTAAAATTCAGAGGTGGCTGGGGTGAAGAGGAGCCCTGTGATTCGCTTCCCAAGATAGGGATGGGATGGAAACTGTTGCGCTGGTGTTGGGTTTCCTCGTGCCGAGGCGATGCTCCTGTTGCCCTGCTGCCGCGTGTCGCATGCTGCGGTGCTCCTGGGCTGGCTGCGCAGCTGGCTTCTGTGCACACGGTGGCATAGAGGAATTCAAATGGAAAAAAAAAAAAGACTCAGGGTCATGATTTTAATGACAGCACAAAATAAGGCTTTTTCTTTTTTTTTTTTTGGAAATGGTATTGCTGTTGGAGTTGTTAGTTTTGCTTCCCACTTTGCTTACACTTGTTATATTTTCCGTGTTCTTCCTTCTCCTTAAAAAAAAAAATGAACGAATTAAGGGAGCTGCAGACTCCAGCGAGAACACAGCGAATTGCAGCAATCAATTTCATTCAGTCTTTTGAACACGTGTAATTCAGTCTTTATTTTATTATATATCATCCCATTTTTTTATAAGACAGCACATCACCTCCTCCCCCTTTCCTGCTTTCTTTTATCTTGCCTCCCTTTTTATTCCACCACATCAGTTTAAAGATTTCAGATTAGTTCTGGGGTGGGGTTGCGTGATTTAATCAACTCAAGATAGTTTTTACACTTCCTTTCCAAGACTACAATACGGAAACTTCTACTGGGAGAGCAGCATTTACCCTTACTTTATTTCTTGATGCTCCTTTCAAAGGAGGGGGCTTGTGCTTTTCCTCAAAAAAAACCCACTCTTAGATTAGCACCATGTTATTTCACAATTTTGATGCGTAAAGGTAGATTCAGAGGAAGAGCTGTGCCTTGGAGCTAACGGTTGTTTTATAGGCCGGTTCTTGTGAATAGCTTTTAATGTTTAACTGATTTTTGTTGTTGTTGTTGTTTGAGCACTCTGTAATGGGGGAAAGGCCCTCAGGATGGACTCCTTCCATTTACAGAGCCAGTTCGGAGGCAGTTCAAGCATCCCCAGGCTGACTCGTGTCCTGCTCTCACCACATCTGCCTTATTCCAGGCATAAAAACACGTTTTAAGTTCTCCAGAGCACTCTGTCCATGCTTTCAGCTCTCCACGAGTGCTGCAGGCGTAGGGTTTGCTGTACAGAAAATGAACAGAGCTGCCCACGTTACTCGATGCACCGAGAGCAACGGCTGCCTTCGATTCACCACTTCTCAGCATTTTCCTTACTGGGGATTTCTGCTTATTTGTCTAGATTTGACGAGATGTCTCCCCAGATAGCGATGTGGGGAGGACAGTCACTCATGACTCCTTGTCACGTACCTGCGTTCCTAGCAGCTCATTGCAGGTTTTTCTGCATATTCCTCCCACAAGAGAGGCTTGGGCCGTAATTAGGAATCCTAAGCACCTCCATAGCACAAGTGAGAAACCACAACCCCGTTTTATTTCAGAGCTTGTCAGCAGAACTTAAGCTGTCATATCCCTAATGTTAAAATCAATTAAAAACGTATTATAGGCCCTGTGTCCTGTGTATGCTATGGTATCATTAGCACATGAATTATGCTTAATATATTTATATTGAAATGCTTTTCATTCATTTAAGAATACTGTCAACTAATTGTAATTCTGCCCTCCTGTATATAGACATGTAATAGATAAACAAATATATGAAATTCTTCAAAGTGTGTTTTTAAATACACACCCAAAGTGAAGTTCTGCTAAGTGATCATCTGCTTACCCAAATACATCACAAAGCTATACACAGAGGCAACTAAATGAGTAAACATTTTTTGAGACATCAATCTCCTGGGTTTCCAGGTTTCTAACACATTTTTAGTGATAACAGTAATAATAATGGAAAAATCGCCTAAACCCATACATGCAAACATACAGTTAGGGCCGCTCTGGGAATCCTGTTTTTGAATTTCCACACTTTTTTTTTTTTCTTTGCAACGAAATATTTGACCTTCATGATGTATTAACATAGTTTTTTTTTTTTTTTTTTCATTTAATATACTGATGAAATTGGGGCACGGAGCACAGCTGACTGCCTGGGAGCCCTGAGGCTCCTGATTATCTCAGGATAACTGTGCCTTCCTGGAGTTGCTCAACTGCTGCATTAACAATCTTCCCTGTGAAGAAAGCGGCATTAGATAAACATCGTTCAGGAGGATATCTCTAATTGTTGGAGCCTACAGGAGTGATTCGCCTCAAGCATCAGCACGAGATAGGTGCGGCTTTCAGATCCTCAAGAAATATCTGCGGCTACTATAAACTCAGTGCTGTGTCATCCTCTCCTTTTAATTGACACGGAGTGTGTCACCTCCCCATTCTAACGTATTTGCAGATCTTGATTAAGTCACGGTGGTTAAATGTCAGTATATTCAGGGAGGGTTTGTAGGCTGGAGGGCTACCTGCCTCTTTTGTGTTCGAGACGTTCACGCAGAGCCAGTAAAGGGCATTTGCTTGTACACAGGCAGTGGGGGGATGGAGAAGGAGCAGGAGCCGGAGCGGCTGAACCAGGAGGTGCCTTTGCCCCCAGCCCAATGAAGCAACCTTGGGAAAGGAGCCGTCACCCTCCTGCTCTCTTACTGCCTCGAGCACCACCAGATATAGGGAGCCAGGAGCTCCTGGATGCCCCCAGGCCCTCTCGGAAGCTCAAAACTGGCCAAAACTCAACAGGAGCAGAAGACTTTGCAGTTTTCCTTCCTCTGCACGGACTGGTGACAAGACGTGGTGAAGGAGTCTCTCAACTCACATCACTTTAGCCTGTCTTTTGTGTGTGTGTGTGTGTGCACATTTTCCATTTTGTCCTCCAGCATAAGTCGTCCCAGATCCTCATATAAATGTCCTGCAGTTTCCCCTTCCTGTGAGAGCACGGAGGCATCTGTGGGTCACGGCTCCTGGAACGGCTGGCACAGAAAATACATCCCCTCTGGGATGCCTGGCACAGTCGAAGGTTTAGGGTGCTTGGAAATGCCGCCTGCAAGGAGGCTCCCACAGAAGTTGAGGCCTCTAGTCTGGTAAACAACAACTATTTCTGCTATGTAAAACTAAGGGGAAAATTGGTTTCCCAGGACCTCACCGCATTTCTGTATTAATTGCATCCAAATGAAATAGAAGGTACTGACACTATCCCGGTGTGTATCCTGGTAATCCTGGTAATATCAGATGTTCCTGTTTCGCTTAATGAAAGACAAGTTCTGTTAGGTTTCTTCTTGAATAGCAAGTGGCCTGCTGGAAAGTCTTGAATATCAGGATCTATTTGAGTACAGTAAAAATCAGTCATTCTCTGAGGGAAGAAAATACATAATATTGGACTGTTGAATATACTTTTTTCCCTTTTTGTGTACTTTTATATTAAAATATCTGTCTTCAAAAATACTCTTATCACTAACAATCTGGATATTGACAGGCTATCCATAGCACTGACTTTCTATCATAATCTATTGCTAACGTATACATTATACACCAATTTTATTTAGATCTTCTCTCCTGCTTTGTCTCCAAGGGATTTAGTTTGAAACAACAGCTCATTTTCATTTTTTTTAAAAAAAATCAGATTTTTCAAATTTTGTTCATATGAACCACAAAATATTATATGCTATGTCAAAGTATCTGTTTCTATATGTGTAAAAACACATACACATCCATGTTTACTGGTGATGTGGTTTTTTATATGATATAAATATATCATATATGATATAAATAACCTGGTTTCTGGTTATTTATATAATGTGCATTATTTTAATAATAGATATTATAAGCATACATTTACATATACCCATCCGATGTAAAACTTGCACTTATTAAACAGGATTCTGTAGTAATAATTACTGTAATTATGTCTAGATGCAATATATATGATGCAAAAGCCCATAATGGGATATTCCAACATGATAGCTAAAACTAATAATGCCCAAAGAAAGAAAATTAACCACAAAAACTACAGCAGATTATGTATGCTGTAAAAAGTAGCTGCTGTGGTATTGTCACCATGCTTCAAATTTATACCTCTTTGTAATCCAGAGAAAACTGATGTACAGAAACCCCCTAATTATTCTGATCTATTCCTTGCTGGTGCAGACACACGCGAGGTGCACGCAGCAATGTGCAGTCGGTGCCACTTGCTGCAGAAAGCATTGCCACAGAAAGATGTTGATGCTTTTGCTGAGCCACTGTGGTCTGTGAGCACTGACAACTTCTCGACTCTCCTCTCTGCAGAGCCAGCTCACAAATCTACGGCGGGAAGAGATAAATAGCTTTATTGAGTAGCTGTTCACCCCAGCCTGCTTGCGGGCGGCTGAGCAGCGCCTTCAGAAGCACTAAGCTGTGCACAGATTTTATCCCGAGGGTTTATCGCTGAAGGGAAGCAGGGACATGACTTCCCTCTTCCCACTGGAGGCTCCCCAGGTGGGGACTGGGTCTGCTGCCACATGAGGCTTTTCCAGCAGCAAACAAGCAACCGGCCGTAGTTACAGCACACACAGAAATAGGCATAAAAATGACCTCGGCTGTTCTCAAACAGAGATCCATGGAGTCCTGCTAGTGTTTCGGTTGCAAGCTTATGGCATAGGAATTTGTTTAAATGATACAAAGCAATCCATTATAATTATACTAATTAAAATGAGAAAAATGTCTGTCCAAGTACTTTTGCATCATAAATATTGGCTGTGAGTTTTTAAACCTGAAAATCATTTGTTCTGTCTTCAAGAAATGTTTATATCAGTACAAAATTTGTCAGGGTAATAGTACCTACATTGTATGCAACACGTACTCCTACCTATAAACAAACTGAGGGTCTGATCTCATATTCATGATCAAGCTAAAGCTTCACAGGGTTGGAAGTGTGCAAGGAATGCAGAATCAGATTTTAAAAGATTCAAAGCCTCGGTCAACAGCTGCCTCCAATAACCCTTAACAACTTCTATTCCTAAGGCTTCTTTCCAGCTCTGGGGCAGAGGAAAAGATACTAATCAAAGGTGCCTTGCCAGTTCATGTCAGCCAGAGATCCAGCCTAATGGCTGTGGTCCACAACAGAAAGAAGCACCTTGATGGAGACCTTCATGATACATATGTGGATTATTCAGAGTTAATTCCTGGGTGCAATGGGAGGAGATGATGAGATGATGCCCTTCACTCGCACTGCGACTGGTGGGCAGGGTGTAAAATGATACAGCTTTGTACTGGCAGATAAAGGATTAGCTTAAGAACCAAAGATGCTCAGCAGCTCTTGGGAAAAAGCTCTTTATGAAAAGTGCATATGCATTAGTTCGTAACTCTCTTTAACAGCGTAGGAATTTCAGGTTTGTACCGGTGTGCCAAAAGAGGTAAAAGAAATTGGCTTTTGGATTTTGAGTAAGGAAAACATTTATTGCTTTCTCCTGTCCTATCACAGTAATCTAATGTGTGTTTTGAGTTTCTCTGGTACATCTGTCTTGTGCCATGCATTTTTTCTGGCAATTTGTTTAATACATCAATGTGCTGAAAGGACCAGAAGGCCACTTTGGCAATGCAGCCTTTGGGACAACACTGCAAATTTGGGGCCTAAATGGAAGATTACTGCATCATCTGACACAACATTCCTGAAAGGAGTTAAGAGCATGAGAAGATGCCCTATGATGATCTATGTGATCCCATGTTTAACACCGGCAATGGGAGGTGTTATTTAAGGAGAGCAAACTATCCTGAACGCTTTCTGTGGTACGTTCTTCTTATATTGCCCTGACATCCAGGACTGCGGTATTAGGGAGATTGGAGGGTACATCCCTACCTGGTGCTTTTGGAAATAATTTATATCTGTGGATGTGCCAGCAGTGTAATATGTTTTTTGCCACTTCCCTTCTGCTTCTTGTATTCTTATTTCCTTTCACATCACGCCTCTGCCTTGCAAAGTGAACGGCTTAATGTCACCCACCCCATTGCAGCACATGTATTTCACAAAGGTTTTTCAAACTAGTTCTCAGAGAAAATTCTGTTGCCCCCTCTGTTTCAACTGTGTGTGTCATGCGTGGTTTCTCACATGGTTTTCTCTGAAAGGCGGGCGAAAGCTTTTGTGAACAAACAGTTGTGGCTTCTAACATGGGGGGATGTCAAGAGAGATGCGTCCCAGCCTGCTTCTGTTGCAGCTATCAGTGGAAGCATCACATAAGGTATACGTATACGTCTGTCGGGAGAGGCATAGCCAAAATTCAGAAGTGCTATATTGATCTGGCACTGTAGTCTCTTCTGGGCTTTTAAACATTAATAAGTCCTGGTGGCCAAGTCAGCATTTCCCTGGCCTGCTCAGGCTTGGGCCATGGGCAGTGCCAGACGCAGAGCGGAGTTTGAGTGCCGTAAGATCAGCTTGGCTGGATCTTCACCCCTGGCTCTGGCTATGGACCTTTCCAAGGAGGAGCAGGGCAATGCCGTGTGCTTGTCTGGAGACTTTGCGCCAATGTCCATCTGTGCCTAGGAAGCACCCAGGGATTTCCCAGCCCAGATGCTCGGAGCCAGCATGGAGATGTGAGTGCCTAAAGCAGGTTGGAGCCAGCAGCTGTGGCTGTGCAGTGTCTGCCTGGCCTTGTGGGTGCTCCTGCTCTGCTGTTGAGATGCAGTCAGTAGTTTTAAAGCTGCTTTTTGGAAGTTTTGAGGAATGGGCAACCCACAACTTTCACTCGTCAGCCCTCCTCAGGTTTTCTACCAATTCAATCCTTCCCATATCTACAAGCTGGAATCTTTCATAACGAATATCCCTATAAATCAGTACCTCCATTTATTAAATGAGTTGTCCCAAATGTCTCTTTCTCTACCATGCACATTTAAAGAGTTCTGCCAATCAATTAAAAATCACCTCCAAAATACTTTTCATTCCCCAAGGGCCATACACTACCTCCAAATTCTGTCCTCATGTTATTCTACTATCTGTTTAGTACTGCTACTGAGCAGAGTTCATCCATAGCAGCAATTTTCCTGGACTGCTAAGTGTAAATTGTAGGTCCTTCCAAGTATGACACCCATTAATCTTGAATTTAGTCCCCCAGGGACCTAGGCAGATTTATCTTTAAGAAGTAGATGGAGTATAAGGTGATGTCAGCACAGCAGTAGGAAGTTGGAAAAATAAATACATCCTCACTGTAAAACAAATGAAGTATTCAGAATTCCTCACTTGTGTGGGACAATGTACCTTTATGATTCTGTAAGAGCTCCATTTGATCTCAGATTTTTTTTTCCAGTTTAGTACAGTTATATCAACCTTCCTTGTGTACCTTTTAAAACTGCAGTCTGAAAGCCGCTGTACCCTCCAGACAGTTTTAGGAAAAGCCACAGTCCCTTAGTAAGGACTAAATATTATTGAAAGGTAAGGTTCCACTTTTTTTCCCTAGTTTGGCTGTGAGGGAGACCTGCAGATTGTCTCAACTTTTCCTTAGTTGTTCCAGTGCAAAAGGAAATTGCACCTGAATCCCCGTTCCATTCCCAGTGAGGGGCAGACTTGGTGCTTCATGCAGTAAAAAGAAGTGCAGTTGTCTCTGCTCACCGTACAAGACCTTCCTTTAGTTTTTTTACTCAAGCATCATGGCAAGGTCAGACAAAACCTGGCCCTGGAGCATTTCATCTGACTCATCTTCCATACAGCTTCTTTCATGCAAACAGTACGGTAAAGCACTTTGCAGAACAAAGGAGTTTTTTGAGAAGCCCGCAAAAGATGTTGGGTTCATTAGATCCACATAAGGCCAAATTCGGTCCTTCAGGACACACCTTTCGTTGGGAGTTAGATCATGCATCTGGGTAATGGAAATTACCCTCTACTACAGTCATATCAAAGAGATTCCATCTGACAGTTTTTTCATTTCTTCCCACAATTAAAAATGCCAGCAAAAGCCCTGCAACAATGGCTGTTTTTTTTCTTCTCCTTTGAGTTATTCCACGTCTCAGCCATGCTGCTTGCATTTTTTAAATTCTATATAGCCATAAGAGCCCTGTTTCTGATGGCAGCATGCAAAGGGCTAGCTCTCCTCTTTCGCCTTTGTTTTCCTGCAGAAACCAGCAATTCAAACTATTTCTTGGGGCCTGTAGAGTAAGAAGGGAAATGTTGCTCCTTTCTGGGCCAGCAAACAGCCGCTGATTGAAGCTCACGGGCCAAGGCCGGGCACTTTGGGCTAGAGGCCCTTCCTTTCCAAGAGGCACCTCCTTGAACAGCTGGTGAGAACCGTGAAGGAGGCTGGGGAGGGCAGGCAGCATTAGCAGGCCCAAAAAGAGATAAGACAATTTTGCAGACAAAAAGTCAATAAATGTGTTAACAGGAGTTGGCAGCAACATACACTTTAGCATCCCTACTATAACATCTCTTGTTGGCTTGTTGACCATGAAAGGAACAGGCTGCGGACTGTGCTGAGATGTAGAGACTCTCCCTGGACAGCATCTCCCCTTGCCAGTGCAGAAGACAGGCCACTGGGTTAGATAGATCATTGGTCTCATCTAGGAGGACATTTCTGCTGCTCTTCGTTGGGACCTGAGATTTAAAACAATTACTGCTTCTTGGTGAATTTGTTGAAGAGTTTTAATTGCAAGTGCAATTGTGAATCACATTAAAAAAGCAGAAATTCTGTCAAATTTTATTGCCACAGGATACTTTTACATCGCCTAAGTGTTCTTTCTTAGTGTCCATGTGTGGCTTGTCATATAAAACTATTGCTGCCTCAGTCTGTATTACCAAGGAGGCACATCTAGAAGCTAAGGCCTAAAGGGAGAGGAGGGAGGGAGAGTGACAGAGTGGGGAATAGATAATATACCACATGTGGGCTCATTTTTTGTAAATGCAAAAGGTCTGTCCTAATTTTGAAAAAATCCTTAGCTTTTATTCCAAGTGGAAGGGTGATACAGTCTGACACAGAGAACTGTATCAGATTCATATTCTGTTATCAATCTGATCTATCTTACATAATCGCTTTGAAAATTGTAGCTGACCTAATTTTTTTTTCCAGCAGTGACTCTTATGGCAAGAACAAACAGTAAGGGTTACCCTGTGCATTGCTGCCATACCTCTTTCTCTGTAATGCGCTTGGTCTAGTTTTAGGCCACTTTCATCTGTGAGGAAGCAAAGTCGAACATCAGTTCAAAACGGCCAATGCAGTTCTGTAAACTAACATTTGGCAGCATAGTAAGTGGGTAAATACTGCCAACATATATTGATCGTTTTTTTTTTTTTTTTTTGCTTCACCCAAGAAACCCCAGGTTGTTTGCCAGATATTTGTATCTGTAAATGACAGCCCACGTTGCCTGGCGCTGTGCGAGCTCTGCGGGCCGCTGCCCCAAAGGACAGGGCCCTGCTGCCCTTTGGGGTGGCTGCTGCAGAGTGCTCTGAATTCAACAAGTGCTGCTGCCGCCGCTGCTTTTATCCCCCTACAAAGGAAATCCTGTGGTGCCAGCAAGAGAAATCCCACTCTGCTCCAAGTGGCAGCATTCACTGGTGGTCTTGAGGGCGAGACAGAAAGAAAAATACTCTTCCCCAAAAGTATTTTTCCCATTGGCTAGAAGCAGGCCTATTTCATCAAAAGGTCCATGGTGCTGGGCGCTGTTCCATCACCTAAACATAGATGCAGAGAAAAAGGAAATCTTTTATGGACTTATATTGTTCTTACAACTATTATATTATATTATATTATATTATATTATATTATATTATATTATTACTGCTTCTGCTAAGATGAGGCCCAAGAAGCCCAATAGCAAGCTGCTAGAGACACGTAGCAGAGAGACGTATCCGGCTTTAATAAAGACCTACCCCGCATCAGGAAGAGGTGGAACTCTGTTCTGGCTGCTTTTGACATGACATCTGTGGTTATAGTAGGGACCCGTATGAATAAAACAAATCAATAGCACGAGATGAATGCCTCCCTTAACAGCAACTGCTGCATGAAGCCATGTGCTTAAGAATACAATTCCTTTCGAGGACTGGAAGGTATGCGATGAGTTTTAAAGGTTTACACTGTTTGTACTTCTTCTTCCCTGGCCATTAGTCAGCTCAAACTTTCATTTCATGTACTGTATGAGGAAAAAAACATGCCTTTTGTATTGCATGTATGACTGGGGAGACTTTAGACCTTTCCTCCTCTCTCCTAACTCTTCCTCAGTGCTTCTGTGTTGTGGCAATAGAGTAAATGAACTTAATAGTTCCTGGCTTGTCTAACATAGCCTACATTAGCTATGGGTGCTCAGAATAGCTCGTGTGGGAGAGCAGCCAGATAAGAGCAGAAAAACAACCATTCGCACCTCCCGGGTGTTATGTTCCCCACCCAAATAATGGACTTGATCTAGGTGTGACTTGACTTAACTCCATTATGAGATTCCGATTGGCTCTATCATCCCTCAGATGTACCAGAAGAAAATATCTTTACTTTCAAAGTATATTTGGTAGTAAAATCCTTATTTTATTTTATTTTATTTTATTTTATTTTATTTTATTTTATTTTATTTATAACAAAGGGGAACTGAGGCATAGAGGGCAGAGCTTCCGGGCTTTAGGAAGGTTTTCTTCCTCCTTTCCCATTCAGAGGGTCATGGAGGTCCTCATGTGAGGTCAGGAGGGATGGGGCAAACTGCTCATTAACCATTTTGAACATGCTTTGCAATTTTGCAGTTGGATGGCTAATAGGTAAGGAATTACTGCTCTTGGAGCTCACTTACACAGTCTT
This sequence comes from Tinamus guttatus, assembly GCF_000705375.1. Next base: position 126,504 of record NW_010586528.1, read on the forward strand.
TGTCTCTGGTCTGTCTACAAAGTAGGGAAATTAAAGCAAAAATGAGATTTATTAGCAGGCCACTTGCATTATAAATGTGGTAAATGCTGATACCTTATTACAAATGAGGTATTTGCTAAATAAAAATGCTTTTAAAACAATATAATCCTTCACTGTCCCTCCAGGACAAACAACTGGAGAGCAGTGATTGCAGAAATCATTTAGGTCATGCAAATCAAGCTCCAGCAGCAGTGCTTCATGCAGTGAGAAGGAAAAGCTAGACTGTCCTATTAAGGAGCCTTGTAATGATAAAACATGATTAAAATGACTTAGGAGAAATTACCGAGTGGGGGTCAAGAAGGGCTAAGACAGGGAGGCTGATCATGGAAATGTGCTTTTAAATGAACTAATTCCAAGGGAGTAGGTTTATCAAAGTTGCACATAAATGACTGAACAATAATCACACCAAAATTATGTGAAAATTAGGGCCCTTAAAGGAGCTGAGGGTAGTTCACTTGCTTCATATATACAAAGCTGATTTATATCAAGTGACAGAGGCCTAAGATTTTCATGTAATGATTTCGCAAAAAAAAAAAGGACAATCAGCTTTCTTCTTGACTTAAATTTAAATGTCACTCAGAGTAATATCAAGTTACACAATATTGTACAGTGTAAGCAGAATGCAACGAAAGGCACTGCAGCTAATGCTGCTGCAGTAAGCTTTATTGCACGGAGAAGCGAGCTCTGTATTTGCAGATCCTGGAGATGAATTTCCTCTACAGCAATGCCGGCCTGCCAGTTCAATTGAATGAGGACTGTGTAATTGCTTTCTTTAATGGAACTACACATTCTGGGGCATATTTTTATACATGGCAATACCTGGAGGGAAAACAGCAAATGCACTGTTTGGCTACAGCAGGCAGAGTTTAGGCCCTTCCCAACTTGAAGAGCACTGACTCTTCTGCATTACTGCATGGGAGAGCTGAGAAGTACCTCTTTATAAGCTTATGGTTATAAACCAGATTGAACAGCAAGCTGTCTCTTGGCAAAAAGCAACAAGCATGTCTGTTCCTCCCCCTCCTTCTCAGCCACTCCTTGTTTTAATTTTCACAATTCTTTCTATTTCCATCTTTCCAAGATGTTGGTATGGAGGGGCCAAATGCAATTCTGGCGCCTGCAGCACCCTAAAGTCAGCAACCTCAGCCTGAAATGATTTGCCCACCTGACTTTTGAAGCTGGCTGCAGACTTGTCAGTTCTACATTTGTGGGTTTTTCTTTTTCTTTCTTTTTTTTTCTTTTTTTTTTTTTTGATAAATGCTGATTTTTGACAAGCTATGAAAACAGGGAGCTTGGTGGCTCCAGAGTTACATCACCTGTCTCCTGGCCTTTCTGCCAGAGGGAAAATGGAATGATAATGGTGCAGAAAGACTCTGGAGTACAACGTGACCGGTAGCAGGACGGGGAAGGGACAACAAAGGCTGTCTTTGGCCTGGCTTTCGAGTTGCAGTGGGGAGAACTCGCAGCCCAATTAGATCTCCACCTCGCAGGATGCTGAAGAACAGAGTAGCTAATTACGTACGAGGTGTTACTGTGACAACCCAAGAGGCAGGAGCACACTGAAATCAAACTACAGAAACCTAAGCTAAAGCCAGAGGAGAAGAAAGGAGAAAATAAATAAATAAATAAGAAACAAAACAATAATAATTAAAAAATAAGAAAAGCTGAAAAGAAGTATGACACAATCAGGAGTAAATGAAAAGGTCAAAATACAACTTGAAAGGATGGAGAGAGAAAAGAGCACATAGTGAGCGGAGACCAAGATAGACTCAAGACTAGCAATGGTTGATAGCCTGAAAAATGCTTAAACAAGTTGTTAGGCAGTGGTGCTTTAATGTCACAAACACATAGAAGTTATGGGTTAAGTTTTTTAATCTGGCTTTAACCACTTAACATTTAGATGCACAGTCTGAGGATGTCCTCTAGGCTCTGTCTGCAGGCAGCAGGGAGGGACAGGTCCTGCTGGAGGGATGACTCGGTCGTCCTGCAGTTGGTGTGTAACATTTTGGCTCCTCAGAGATTTCTTATGCTGCCAGCAATGGCTTTAAGTAAATTGCAGCTCTTTTTGTGCCCTTGCCTTCTTGTTCTTCCGTACTAGCCTATGAATGGTTCTTGTGAAATATCTAATGTCAGCTACTTGCCACAGTCTGTGGTGTGCTGAGGTGGCCAAGTGCAAGGCACCAAGGTTACTGTTGAGACAGAGCAGTGCAGGACAGTGCAAGGAAGCTGCTGGTGAGATGCGTTGGCTGTGGTGGGCCACGGCTTTGCTGGGTGCTGCACATCGAGTGGTTGCTCAACATTTCTGAGACATTTCACCGCGTGAAATGGCATGCCACATGGCAGGAATTCACTTCTGTAAATTTTTCATGTACTGCTATACACGTTTTCCTGCTGGCCTAATTGCTTTAGCAGGGTAAACAGCTCCAGTGCCAGTTACCTTTTGTATTTTGACAAATACCTTTTGTATTTGTTCTTATATAAAAAAATTTGCAATGACAAGTTACAGAAAGGAAGTTGTGATAAAGCAGCTGTCAGTGGACAAAGCAAATTAATAGCAACCAGTCTAATGAAGACAATGTTAATTTGGAATAGCTGAAATGCACAGCTGATTTAACTACCTGGCCAGCTGAGTTAAGAAGCAATCTACACTGGGCGCAGACCTCCAACAGAAGCTGTGATGCTAATGAGTCAAACAATTCTCGTATTATAAAGTCATTAACAGTCAATACAATGAGCTCACAACCACATAATAGGAACAAAGTTCAAGGATTGGGGATTACAGTTTAACTTCATCACTGAAAATGTGGGGAAATTAAAAGGAGCTCTTGATAAGTCACTGCACAACCCAAGGCACAAGAACAATCCCTATGTGTCATGGCAACAACACTCACGGGCTTTTCAGAAACAAACTGCTATTCCTAAGGTGAAAGAACGGGACCTTAATGTTTGCTGCGGGCTCTCCATGGTCACCTCCCCCCAAGTAGGGTTCACACAGACAGCTTCTAATTAGCTAGAAAAAAAATGCAGACATGGAAGATAGAGGTGACACTGTTTTAAGAAAAAATCAGAGGGATTTTACTTAAATTAGGCTATACAGATTTGCAGTGAGAAGAAAACATAGTGAGCTAGCACTGTGCATATCAATCAGGGGCCCATAGCGTTTCTAGACTTGATCTGGGCTTGCATAGGGTGATCTCAGGGGTTATCGAGAGCGGGATGGATAATCAGCGATGACTAATTGACAGTGGAAGTTGACAGTGAAATTAGCTGGTGATTGTTTTGAGCAAACGCTGCATCAGAAGAAGAGTGTTACATGATGCTTTTCATTTGGCCTGGCTCAGCTCCTCGCGCCTTGGCTCCGATAATGTTTGTTCAGCGCCTTTTCTTTCCTTTCCATTTGTTGTAAGGAAAGAAGTAGCTTTTAGTTGGCTTCAGCAGCTCAGCCCGGGGACTCGGCACATCTCATCTTCCCAGCTGCTCTTGGGCTGCCCGGTGGTTCTGCCTCCTACGTTTAGGGCTTTCTGCCCTAAGAGCTGCAAACTGCGTCCGTAACACCCTACTGCCTTCCTTAACAGTTCAAGGAAGAGTCACTTAGTCCAATTAATTTGCTCCCCCTGGGTTGAATAAAGGGCAGCTCCACGGAGGTCTTAGTAGAGCACAAAAAGAGATAAAAGAGCTGGAGAGAGGCGATTGTATCAAAGTAAAATATTCTATATGAAAAAAAAATGTTTTTCCCTAGCCGTGGAGTCACAGAGACTGTATGGTCACCTGGAATAGGAAGAGGTAGCTTACTGCTCTAAATTCAGACAGTTTGCCACCTTGGGAAGCCATTGCTTCACTGGCTGGTGATGCTGTCAGAGTTTCAAGGTTATATTTGCAAGCACAGGGAGAGGAACAGGTACCGGGATCACTTAGGTCCAAGGAAAAAGCGAGTTCATGCAAATTCTGGCACATGAAATCAAAAAATATCGAGTTACATTTATGAGTTGAAAAAAAAAAGATATCTTATAACAGCCACTAAAAAGAAAGCAAATCTGTGACTCATAAAATACAGATGTACAAATTTAGAACACAGCAATAGTGTTACTTAGGATAACAGTGCTTAATTCTGTTAAACAATGATTTTGTTTGTAGTTCTTAAAATTCCTTGTGGAAATGAGGGAAATATCCTTTTGTTCTCCCTAATGCAGATATCAAGTGGACTGAGTCACCAAGAAGCCTCATGACTAACCCATGGAGAAACACTGGATCATTGTCATTCTGGGTCTAGCCTGGGCCTTCCCATGTGCCAAAGATGATTTTAATGTGTAGGTTTTGTTGGAAGCCAGCACATATCAGAGTCTCTTGTGAGAAACCTTTGGGTTTTTGGCACATTGCCAAGGCTATGGTTTCAGGCCGAACATATTTATGATACCTCACAAATGGGCTAACCTTGCAGTGTTTGCTTACAAACTGCGTAACTAGGCAACTAAGAAAAAAAAAAAAAAAACACCCTCCATGCTGGTTAACAAATTTGTCTTAGGAAGCCCTTGTCCTGCTGTGCGACTTAAATCAAGAGATGCTGTTGTAGTAGATTAATATGCTAACTTAAATTATATGGTCTCAGTTTGCAATGTACCTAGGAGTTTTATGTAATTTATGCAACTGTATTATCCTCATTTTATTCTGAACCACTAGTCAGCAGAATATCTTCCACATCAGAGAGGCAACATGTTAATTTTTGTAGGATTTTACCTCTTATTGATAGATAATTCTGTTAGAAAGATAGAAGAAAACTCTTTTCTAAGTAAACACATTTCATTTTACTGCATCTGACTTCTCTATTGTTAATGAATAAAAAGTTAAGGAGGAAGCACAGCTCTGGGCTGTCATTTCTCTTTATCCAGCCCAGTTTGTGGACCCTGCACTTGGGACTTCGGCTCCTGAAATATCCATGTAGACATACAGATCCCTGGAGTGATCGTGGCACCTGACAAAAAGATTTTGCCAAAGACGAACCTTCCTGTGCCTTCCTCAGCCATGCTAACTGCCAGTAACTTCTTGTTATTCTGTGTTCCAGGGAACTTTGAGCAGATTACATGAAGCAGATGTTTTAGTGAACATGGTGGGCGAGCGTTCTCAGAAGAGTCAAGAAATCCCAAACCAGATTTCTTACAGATATTTGTAAACATGCCACAGTAAGGAATGAAAGACTAAGGTATGCAAATTAACACTCAGTTTCCCAATATCATAAAAAAAAAACTTATCCAAAGAGGCAACTGTCAGTTCCTGTTGGAACGGTGACTTTGAAGAATGCACAGAACAGTGAGTTGGATTTCATGCCGAAATGAGCTGAAGGTGATAAAGGCTATAAATGCCATGATTATCTGACATAGTAGGTGTATTATCAGTTTTGATGATACCTATAAAGCCTCTCATTAAGAGAAAAAAAAAAGCCAAATGTAGAGTAAAAACACCCTTTGCAAGTATTGTCAGGAAATGCAGCAGCTTTTACATAGGCTCATCTGTTTCTGCAGAGGATTCAAATGCCTCCTCAGGGAACAGTGATTCCCAGGCAGAAGTGCCAGTTTGAAATGTTCTCCATGCCTGAAGTCAGCAAGTAAAATAGGCTTTTCATTCAGGATGTATCTGAAGTCACCTGTGAACAGCTGAGAAATCTATAAGTCTCTCCAGAAAGAGATTAATGATTGCCCACTTTCCAGTTATCTATTTGTAGCAGCCTGGCTGTGTGGAAAGACTCTTGCGCACCACATCCTGAAAGGTTTTCTATTTGCAAAACATTTTACCATTTTTCCACTTTAGGAGGCTCTATATTTAGCCCTGGTACACAGCTCAGCCTCCCTGGGGGCCTCCGGTTCAAAAGTCCAGCTCTGTTTTGAATGCAAGTTTGCAGCAAACAGCACTGTACAAAACAGCCGTGGCTGAGCAGCAACCTAAATGTTTATTCATTCGCTCCATGAGCAGAGGAGCCCATGGGAGCCTCGAGGGTCCTACAAGAGAAGACCTTTCCTCTCGTCCTCTCAGTGTGTCCTTCACAGCAAAACAAGTGGATTCGGGTCCCCTCCAGGCTGCTGTGGCCCCATGGCCGTTTGCAGATCCCATTCATGCTTCCATGTTGAGGAGCAGTGGGTCAGCTGAAATGCAGCTGTGTTGACTAGTTCTCCACCCTTCCTCTGCAAAATCCTGCTACCTCTCGCACTGACACCACTGCATCTCCTCATCCCACTGCTCTTAACCCCTCTAAGTCTTCAGAGGGAAGCAGAAAGCAGATTTTGGCCTCCCTGAACTGCTTAACTTCAGCAAATATCAGTACTTCCATACAGGGGAAGATATTATGGAAGATATTGGCTCATATTAGACTCAAAGCATGAGTCTTCGGGCTTTTGATTTATTATTGATGATATTTCTCGACCCACATCTTCAGAGAAGGCACTTGGGATTATGAAGGATTTTGGATTCCTTCCCAACCACTTTCTCTTCCTCATTAGTCCTGTGCTAGGTTTATCAAACTGAGTGTCTCCCATCACACTAGTTCTCTCAAGTTCCTCTTCCAGCATTCCTGTAGGGAGTGCTTTCTTTCACAGAATCATAGAATCATAGAATGCTTAAGGTTGGAAGGGACCTCTAGAGGTCATCTGGTCCAACCCTCCTGCATACTCAGGGTCACCTAGAGCATGTGGCACAGGACTGCGTCCAAGTGGGTTTTGAGGATCTCCAGAGAAGGAGACTTTCCGTCTCCCAAGTCTTCTCCTTCCCTGGTCTCGTCTTCTCCCATTCCATTTTAGGCCCACAGTAATCTTGTCCACAAACACAAAATCTGGTGACATTGCCTTCTGGCTAAATTACACTCCTACCTCTATGCCAGAGTTGTCACTTTCTGCCCAAATCTCAGCACCGCTCTGTGGCAATTTTCATTTAAAACTTAGGCCAGGTCAGATGAAACTGGGTGATCGGTAGCATGTAGAAGCTACTGTCTGCCAGGCTGGCCAAAGTCATCACGTTGTTTTGGCATTTCCCCTCTCTTGTCTGTATTAATATTACTGAGTCTCCTAAGGACTTTGATAACACTTTATTTTTTCCTTCTTCTCAGCAGTCCTAGTACACACAGTAAAACAATTTCCATTAAATAAGAAATTTATGAGCTCTAGATTCAGACAAGAAAGTATCTATATTGTGTGGAAAATGAGGCCTTTGTTTGAACACAACAACTAGGCACCAAGAAAACACAGAAGTACGCTAGGCCAAATTTTTCAGTTTCCATTCATAAGATAGTGGTAACAGAATAGAATTTGTCTTGCTGAGCTTAAAGCATATGCTGTATTGTTTCAGATATGCTTCATTACCTTATGGCACAAAGGATCTGTTTTATCTCAGTACACAATAGACCTATGTTGTGAGTTTGTTCACATGTCTTTGGGAGTTGCACTTGGAAATCTCTCCTGCACACTTTTGGGAAAAAAAAAAAAAGAGTAGTAGAAAACAGAAGATGTTGGTTTTAAAACTAAGTGGGAGTCGGTTTGACCGGCCGCACTGAAGCATAAATTCATTTCAATACTTATCAGAAAACAATTTATCTGCACTGTCCTATTATGTAGCTATAATTTGACTGCTTCTTGAGAACTCTCTTAATGGGTTGAACTGTGCATGACGAAAAGCTTGTAGCTGAAACCATGCAGAAAGACATATGTTACTGTTGTGCTTTTTTTTTTCTCGGTTTAAAGGTGCTGCTACACTTATTTAATGTTCTAGAGGAGGATTGCATCTTCTCTCTTCATCTCAAGGTCAACGATTATCCCTAGTTTGTCAATTCTTGCTGAAATATATTCATCAATATCAAAAAGACTAATCTTTAGTCGGGTATGTGGAAGAATAACTACAATATGAATCCCTTTACCACAAAATGGTAGATGATAAAAAATAACATGGGTTCCAAAGTGACTAGACAATTTAATGAAAGATAAATCTATTGGGGACTATTAAATACAAAGTCACCAAATCTAGCTCAAGAATTCTGTGAACCACAAATGATTGTGTACTGAAAAAATATTCTGGGAGTAATGTTTTGTACTTGCTCTATTTCTTTATCATTTCCTAGGTATTTTCTACTGCGCATGGCTAGAGACAGAACATTGGGCTGCACTGACATTTCTCTGAATTGATGACATTCTTTTTATCTTTTTAACTATGTCTATGGAATATTTTATATTCCTTTATTGGAAAAGCTGGAGGAAGTCTGGAATCAAATGACAACTCATAGAAGAACTCAAATAGAGGGCACCAAGTGGAGTTAGGAGAGGAAGTTCCAAATATTGTCAGTTATTTAAGTATTGCCCACTCTCCTCTAACATATTTAGGATCTGAAGAAAGGCTAAGCTACTTCTTGGATACCTTATTCGAGAACTTGATCCTTGGGAGCAGAATTTCCTCTTAACCCAAGCCACCATCCTCCCCAGATTCTGCATTTTTTTTCCCATATTTCTTGCTAAGGCTGATGTCCTGTGCGCCCTGCTCACAGCTGTGCCTCTCCCTTCTCATTTATCGAGGAGGGACAGAGTTTCCTCTGCAGAAAAAACAGATGAACCTTTGGTTGGCTATCAGACACTGAACATCTACTCTTCTTCTCTCCTTCCATGGAGATGACAGTAGGAAAAAAATTGCAAGCCCCCAGGGAACTAACCTGGCGAATCTTTAAAGAGTGAAGAACTTGTTGCAAGTTGTGATCCACTTCCAGCCCAAAAAGGCAGCCTTACAGCCAAAAGAAAACAACATGGTCTGTCTTCCTCCTTGTCTTCATATCATTAGCAGTGCTAAACATATGATTGAAAAATGTCACGTGTAATTCTAATCAGCCATGCCTTAGATAGTCCATTTCAGTATAAAGTTCTTGTCTCCAGCTTTCTAACTTCCGAACAGTTTTACTTTTCTGGACTGTCTTTTGTTTTGTTTTGTGGTATACCTATATTCCTTCACCATGAAAGCTGAAGGTTTTGGTATGTGTTAACTCAGTCCTGTTATTTCCATGCTCCATTGGCTGAACTGTCTGCAGTTCCCAGCTCAGAGCATTCGTTCACAAGTTCGCAATTCCAGACACAGCAGCTGAGGAGGGTAAGGAAGTAAAGTCTGGTCTTGCTTTCACAAAGTGGTCTGGGCTAAGACCTGAGACTTGGGAAACAGGTCAGGCAATTGGCAATTTTAGACTTATCATTGGCACACAATGAGATTTTGAGTAGATCTCTTATCTTCCTTGTATCCAAGCTGATCTGTCTGTAAAGCAGTCCATTCTCCATACTTTGTGGATTCAGGTTTAATTGTATTATGGATATAGAGTCAATTTTTACCTGTCCAAGCATAGTAGTTCAGATAGTGCTGTATAAACAGCTATACTGTATCTAGGGTAAGTTTGAGAGGAAATTCAGACACTTTTGTGTGCCAAAGTCTGAACTATCCTGCCAGGCACAGGCTGGCTCTGCACTGAGACAACTTGGGGCTCCAAGTGTCCCGTGCTTCACAATGGCTCCGTATGAAGCCAGCCGCAGTTCAACAAGGCTGGCACCGAGCTGAAGGCCTTAAATCCAGCTGGACCTGTGCAGAGTCCTGAATGTGCCTGCCCTGAGCTCCTCAGTCAACTCCGAGCATCCACACGTGGGTGGTCCCGAGGGACCAACATGATCCGGAAGGGCCTATTGATGCGATCCCGACTGACTTCACAGCAAACCATTCAAATGCCTTGGCACCAAGTTGCTCAGTACCATATTGCCCACATTCTTCCATTAGCTAGGTTATTTCAGGCCTTTTTTCCTTCCCCTCCTCTCTCATAGCTCAAGATAATGGCAATTTGGCCACATCATGAAAGCAATGATTTTGCCATAACTGTATCTCTTATCAGACCCTGTAACTTTTATGGCTGTTTAATGCGGTCCTTCAGTTTTTGCCCACTCTGTTTTGGTTAGGCAGCCTGCATTTCAACATCATAGCAACTGAACACTGTGAAATTACTGGTTAACTGGTCCCCTGTAATAAACTGCACTTAAGAGTCTTGTCTGTGGGATATGCAGAGGGATGGGCCAGAGCACTGGAAATAGGACCTTGTCGCATGCAAAGAACCACAATAACAGTGCAGTGTAACTGCCCGGACAGTTCAACACGGTAGCAGGCAGATGGAAGAAAAAAACAGAAGTCACAAATCCTGGTAAAACTGCAGCCAAAATGGCTTCTTTCCCCCCCCAAAAAAACATTACTAAGGCTAGATATGAAAACATTTTCAGATAAAATATATGAATTGTAAATGATTACATTAAAAATAAAGCTAGGGAAGTGAGTAAAGTGGACTTAGAAATGTTGTCTTCCTTGGTCTATTCTCAGTCAGATTTGAAAAGTTTCCAGCACTGTGTTCTTCCTTTTAGATGGTGCAGTACCTTGGCAGCATTTCCTGAAGGCTTTTCATGACCTCCTACCGTAATTGCTTTGAAACCTACAGTGATCTCTGTAGAGTCATTTTTTTTTTTAAAGAATATTACAAAAATGAATGTAGCTACTTCAATCAAGACTTAAAAATGGAAGGATCAATTTTTCTGATCTTTTTTCCTATCAGAAATCTATTTTTTAGCTCTGCCATGCTTTTCCTCATCAATTTGCATTAAAAAAAACCTCGCTTAAAAATATAGTAAGTGCACCAACTTGCACAACTATATAAATATTTAAAAAGCTACCAAATCTTGCACATGCAAATAGGAAGCTTAACAATCTTTGCTAATCTCTAACGTAAGATATATCCATTATTTATGAAGGCAGCAGACAAAGGGGGAACAGCGCTTGAATGGAATCTAAACACGACACAAGAGCAGCCGTGGGCAGCTCTGCTGCACAGGTTTCCTTTTATTAGAGTTCCCGACCCATCTCTCAGGAGATTAACCATGAACCGTTAAAGTCTCCAGCAGGAGTTTGTACGTATTAAATGGGAACTAGATTAAGTTTTGAAAAGGAAAGAATGAAGATATGATGCCCCCTTTCAAAGCATCGATTTATGCCAACGCTGAAGGAATTACAACAGATCAGCACATTCTTCCTCTCATCTCAGAAGATTTTCTGTGTTTGCTTATTTATGTATTTATTAGGTGGAATGTAAATACCTTCTTATAGTGTGATGCTGGGGTGGAAGCTTTTACATGGCAGTTAGGAAAAGGACGGGTCCGGATCCAACAGCAGACGTAACTTCTCGTCCCTCTGCCTGCATATTCACTTCTACCACTGTATGTGTTCTAGTCTTAATGCCTATTAAGGCTTTCAAATGACACAATGAGGCCAAATTGCCATTTCCTGAAAGCTGAGCTTAATAGATCCTTAAATACTATTTGTTTCTATTATGGCTGATGAAGCTTTTCCATATTAATAGGCCATACTGATTTGCAGAGGCAGGGTCTGAGAAGGGTGGCCTCTTTATCTGCTCTGTCCACTTCAAGAAAAATGGGGACTAATGACAGAGTTTCATGAGGAAAGACATGAGGATGATCAGAGCTCAAGCAAACACAATCATGAGAGTGCAGGCACTGAGGAAAGGCAGAAGAAACTGCGGTCCTTTAGCCTGGGGAGAAGAAGAGCGAGGAGTGACATGCTGACAGCCTTCAAGCATGGCTTTTTCAGACACATCAGGGCCTGCCAGAGGACAGGAAACAGTCTGACCTCTCTGTCCGTGTTGGATAGGGCCCCAAAAATGTGTTACGGAGGATAAGGCAAGTGCAACATTCAGTTTGGATACTGCTGTAGGATGTTGGATGTTGCTGTAGGATGATTGGGCAGGTGTTTAAGATCTGAAGATCTTTAAGAATAAGCTGAAGAAATGCCTGTGAGAAGTGGCATAGGTAAAATCAATCTTGCTGTGGATAATAGGATGAACTAGAAAACTTCCTAAGAACCCTTCCTGTCTGCATTTTTTTGTGTGTCTATTTCAATATATAAACATTTATAGCATATTTTTATGGAAATAAAGTTATTGAACATATTTGCAACTACTCTTAGTTTCATGGCTCTTTTTTTCCCCTCATTTTTATTTCTTAACATGTGGCATAAAACAGCTACAAAAACCTGAAACAGTTGAATAAGGACCCAGACAGCAAGAGGTACCTTGCCACAGCAGTGAAAGTAGTAGGGAACCTTTTAAAACGCTGTGAAAAGTAAGAGACTGGTGTCAGCCAAAGCAAGACCTGGCTTATGAACCTGAATGATCTGTTGTTTTCTTTCATGCCGTGGTACGTTCTGTAATCATAATTAAAAAACAAACAAACAAAAAAAAAACCAAGCAGAAAAGCAGAAATGTAATAGAAAATGCTTTCATCTCCCTAAGGTTTAGATATGTTCAAACTTCTTAATAACTGAGGAATAGTTTTCCTCAGGGACGAGTATTTGCCATTTTCCCTTTGTCTCATTTTCTAAAAAAATCCAATGTTTTAAACTTAAAAGGAGTCACACAGAAATGATGATTTTATGAACATGACAAGGATAATTTTTCTTGAGAAGTATGTTCTTTTTTTGTTGTTGTTTTCAAATTTAGGCATGCAAAGTTTTGCATCCTTTGTTTTAGCCACATACAGAAAATGCTGCCTTTTTAGATTACATCTATGTGAAATATCAAACAGAGTGATCCTGTCTGTGAGAGTGTTGCAATGAGCTTAACTTCAGGAAAGCAAAATCTTAAAGGTAAAATACAAAGTGCAGAGAAATTATGTTTGTGTGTCCGCTGCACTAAAGGGGGGAATGGTTGGGTGCAGAAAGGGATATATTCAGGAAGGGGACTTCAGAAGCATAAATTCTGTAAAAGTTTACTTCTTCTCTTGTGCTCTCTATATGCTTGCAAATGGCCTTGGGCTTTTTGGTTTGAAATTTAGAATGCATTTTTAAAAAGTGAGTAAATTAGCTTCATTGCTAAGCTCAATTATGTTTTCAAATACACTGGACTTTATTTATTGCTGTTGTTGTTGCTGTTTGTAATTTGCATGTCTCTAGACTACAAGGCTGAAAATGCAATGAAGGCTTAGAAGCGCAAAACAACTGAAGATGACATTGTTCGGTACGCTCTTTTTTTTTCTTTTCACCTTAGGTTGCTAACGCTACATCAACTCAGTGTCTTACTTAATATTGTGTGAAAAATTCAAATTAAGGAAATCAGACAGTTGTAAATTACTGCCACATGTAGTAGTAAATTAGAGAGCGGGCATCAACAGAAATAAAAGCCTGCAACGATTTGGAGTTCTGAAGATGCACTGGGAAGCTGAAGAAAGACATCAAAGCCAGCAGATAAAAAAAATTAACAACTTACCAAGGAAAATTGGCTTTTAAGAAAAGACACTGGATCCTGCAAAGTGATGCATGGCCCGTAGAGGATAAAAATAATGAAGAAGAACAGCAGGGACTGCAATAAAAGTGGTTGGAAACGAACCCACCGTGTAAAGAAGCTAGTACAGCCTTCGCCAGCAATACCGATGGCAATTAAAAAAAATAAATACTCAGGAATTGTCTGAAGATGAGCCGATATGCTGTTTAATGTTGTTTTACTCTTGCTTACGTGTCGGGAACAACTTGCTTTCAGGCTAGTCAGATCATAAGATTCGTGAATGAGCTTTTAGAGCTAAATTACAAAGAATCCCCTTGGTAGTTTTTGATGCCTAGTTGTATGATGCCTAGTATGACATCCTATAGGGTCAGGAGAAAAAAAAAAGACCATAAGGCATTAGTAAAATTGTGTCAGGGATTACCTTATAGCTCTTACTTGTGCTTTTAGACTCCTTAGCATTAGGGAATGTATCAGGTGTGTTTTGGAAAGACTCGGTAAAACCAAACCTGCTTCCCAAGATGTGAAGCACACGGCAACATGTGGATCTGGAGTCCTGTTCAGTTCCCAGAGCTGTTATTTCTGCTGTGATAGCCATGAATTAGAAACCCAGTAGCCCCCAGTGCATGTGTCATCGGCAGCAGCTCTGATATTCCTTGCACACGTTTGTGCACCTGATTCTGATCCTGTTTAGCCTAGTTTTATTCCGGTGAACTTCAGCAGTTACTCCTGGTTCGCTGCCATATGCGGGAGATCAAACCTGATGTGAGTCAGCCTGCCAGTCTCTTCTAAGTGCAACTATAATAAGAACTTCCACAAAGGAAGATTATTTTGTTAACACACAGAGAAGAAAGAGGAGTCGGAAAAGTGCTTCATTGTAGACACTTGTTCCCTTTCTTTCTTTCTTTTTTTTTTTTTTTTTTTTTTGGTTTTTGAACTGGATACGTCTACACAAATCACAAGCGTTTGCTTGAGACAACTTTGACATACCTGTGAGCTGCATGCCTTTGCTAAATGTAATGTACTTTCTGTGCCTAACAGTAGCAGTAAATGTGACAGTGCAAGCCAGGAAGCTGACTACAAGCCATCCAGGGCCTGAGCACATATAACAGTTGTTTGCCCATTCCACCAAAGTTTACCACACTTGCTAAGGAAACATGACTCACAGTAACACACATGGAGAATATGCTCTGGGATGAGAGCTGCAGTTTGTACCTGGGGTCACTGGAAACCAGTGGTTTCCGATACGCTCCCCTAATCAGGAGCATGGAAGATTTCTTGCTCAAATAAAGCTTTCTCAGTGCACTGTTGCCCTCATATTACACCTCTGGGAAGACTTACTCTGTTGCCCTAAATCTGATAGCAAAGACACAGTGTTTGTAGCATTTTATTCTTGGAAAAAAATTATTAATTCTGTTGGGAAGGCAGTTAGAGCACAACTTCCACAGTAGCTGCAGCTATGGAGCTATACCCAGCAGATGCCTTAGGCACATGACTTTATCCATATGGGACAAGGTTGCTCGTGGCCGCTCATGTTGCATGCATTTTCTAGCAGCACGTCCTGTAATAGGAGTATACTCTACAAGGTCAGGTTATTTGCCTTTCACATTGCTTTTAACACTAGAAAGAGCCTTTGAATGTGAGAGGATGCTCTGGTATTCAGATATGAGTTTGTTCTAAAAGTAATGCATTATCCTGCAGAATATTAATCAAGTTATATGCATGTGTATTTTCTCTTCTGGGATGCTTATTGCAGCTATTGCCTGAAGGAGTCACTAAGACAGTGAGCTGGGTTCTCTTCGCTCAGATCACTCATTGAACTTATGTCTTTTGTGAGGCCAGTAAGAACCTAGTAAATTCATAATAGGCAAATAAGGGAGATTTAGGGATATATATTCCAACTGTCTGCATAAATCTTAAGCTTATACTTTTCACTTTTGCTCTGTTACTTCTCATTTTGAGCTAAGAGACTATGAGTAAAATCTTGATCTCACCGAATGATGAATTAGAATTAATTTAGAAAAGATGTGGGCAGTTTCATTTGAATCTTCATAGGAATTAATATGGTCAGCCATAGGGAAAATGCCAACACACCATGATGATTACTTAAAACTTGGACAAGAATGCCATGCAGTCCTACATAGCCCAAGGCTTCCTAAGTGATCTGCTATGGATCAGACGAAGGGTAGAGTTTTATAGTGTTGCCTTATTTCTGCTGTGCTTCTGTGGCTTTTTAATATACTTTGTGGACAAGCAAAAATGTCAGAAGTATTTTCTCCTCATTAGCATTTGAAGTCTATTCTGTTTTTGTTTAAGTTGTTCTTCTGTGTGTTTCACCGCATGATCTCCAAGTAAGACTTGTGGAGTGATAGTGTAGAAACTTAATGTATTGTTAAGTTCTCCTGAAGGACTTCCGTGTTCTTCCCTAGGGAAAATATAGGATTGAGAACTTGCCTGGGCTCCCCCTGCCCAGTTGTACTAGCTCTTCTTTATGTGGCTCACCTGTCTGATAGCTGCTGTCAGGGTAACACTGGTAATAACTATTTTTCTGCTGTTCTGGTCCTCTCACGTGGATGTCATGGATGGGAAGGACTGTGGAAAGAATCCAAATTGTAAAGAGTTAGCAAGGGAAATGGGATGATCCTGAAGGCTGGAGCCATCTCCAACCTTTATAGTTCCTTGGATCACCTCACAGCCTGATCAGGTACAACTGTATCTGGAAAGTGGTAAGCAATAGTTCACCAAAGACTGTACAGAGGTATGGAGTAATTGCTGCCATGACTTTTCCAAATGAACATTTCTAAGTGAGGAATAATGAAGTCTGAAGAGATTTTGACATCTAAGCAAAATTTAGAAACTCGGTCTTGAAATTTTGCCCCTTCTGCCTATCCTTGAATCTAGAGGGTCATGGGTGACTGAGCTATAACTGGTTGTGTTCAGCACAGATTTCTTGCAAGAAAGGTCTCTGCAGACTTCCTTGGGCTGTCTCCAAAGCCAGCTACCTAAGTAGGCCCAGTGATGTGACAGGCTATGAGACTGCTGGAGACTAGGTGTGGACTTACAGGCCATCAGAGGGAATGGGATTGTGTCTTCTCTTATGAGAGAGTCTCCCTATAACAGGGTTGGAGACCAAGTGATGGAAGTACCAGCTGGAAGGGCTGTGGGTGGTGACAGTAGATAGTGTTTCTCCTCATTAGGATCACATTAGGCTGGTAGCAGACAAGTGGAGCGTGGGATAAATGCTGCCTGGGCTTTGCTTGTTGAGCTGAAGGGCTGAAGTTTCTGAGGAGACTCCATGCAGTGCTGGTAGACCAGGAGCTGACTGCCACAACCTATCAGAGCATTGCTCTATGTCCTGTGTGTTCATCACCAGCTGTTCCTGAGCTGAATAAAGATCACATTTGTGTCAGCTAACATGGTATTTATATTTCAAGAGACAGGGCTTAACTTTTTCATTAACATGAGTAAGGAATTAAAATTGTACCCCTGTACTTTAAGGGGTAAAAAAAAAAAAAAACATTACAAAATTAACTCAGGGTATGGAAATCAGATTAAGTTACAAAACTTGATTCTATTTATGTGAATCACCGTTTGCTGCTATCAAGATATTATCTTGTCTGTCCCTTGTTAACTGAAGGGGACATTTTTCCTCCTTCCAAGTCTATATAGCTTTATGTTTATTACGTCTTGTCACCTTGTGGCACATCCAGCTAGATTTGCTAGAATTAGATGTTGATATTAATAATGACTTGTCTGAGCTAAATGAAAGCGCTAATGAAGTCGAGGCCCCTCTGGGGGTAGTGTCTGGGTTTCCATTCCCGTATAGGCAAATCTGAATCTTTATGAAGAAAACTAACACTATTGCTACAAAAACACTCCTCTTGAGTAATAATGCAGCATCTTGTCTCCCCCAGCCAATAGTAACAAGTGCTACAGAGGAGCAAGCAGTTTGTGGAAATGCAGGAGGAAGAGAAGTACAATTGCTGCAAACCACCCAAAGGCTGCGAAGCTCGACGCAGCGTGTGGCGGAGCCGAAGGCCACTGCTTTAAATAATTGATAGCTCTATAACGTATGTGATGCAGGAGACGAAGGGGTCAGCGCCCAGCATATAACGAGCCCTTGCCCTGAAGGGTTTATACGGTCTGGCTCTGCAGGCAGAGGGAGCCTCTGTGGAGGGAGCGGGGCACAAATTCGGGCCCGAAGCTGGAAACGCGTGAGCTGCTCTGGCAGTGGGTCAGGCGCAGTTTGGAGGGGGCTCACAGGCAGTTGGGAGCTGAGCCATTTTAAGCAGGCTGACTAAGAGACTTCAGTGAATCAGCTGGCAGCGCTGGCGGCGCGCGCGGAGCTCATGCGAAGCCAAGTCGGATGTGTCGAGCCTGAGGTCTGCCCAACTGGTGCAGATGGAGAATCCAGCAGCTGAGGCTTCTTTGACTGAGATACAGGAGGTGAAGACAGTGAGTGGGAGGTTCTGAAGATGACAACAGTCCCCTGGACTGTTAGGATGTTTGGTGTGCTATGCTGTGGGAGCAGTCAGCTTTGTGGATATTTCCTACCACGTTCCCCTGGGATGCTGTTTGCTTACCTCTTCACAACCTCTCAGTTGAAAGAGAGAGATGGTCTCAGAAAAACATTGTAAAGGAGTTTTCTGCTTCTGGAGCAGTATAGGTGCAGTCCCCATTATCGCCATTACCCCACGCCGGGGTTGCTCTTGGGCACCCATGATGGGTGTCACTTTTCTGGAGAGCATCTTCCTGCATCTGAGGGCAAGAATTTGGTCCACATCTGAGTCTGAATCAAATGCTGAATCTGAACCAGAGGGACATTTTTCATCATGATTCCCTCTCCTCCATCTGATCTCTCTTGTGCTGGCTCTCACAGTATGGGACGCCTAGTGCCTGCATCAAAACCTCAGGGGGCAGCGAGTTTTGTGCCAGCAAGACAGTTGGTTGCCATTACATTATTTACTCCTTACCCGGAAACATAAAAACAATAATGAAATGAATGTTAGAGAACTAGAAAGCAAAGAATATTTTTCTTTTTTTTTTTTTTTTTAGAACTGACAGGTTCTGCTCTCATCTATTTGCATCTTAAACATCTGTCTGTGTGTAAAGAATATTTTATATGTTTACATGCACAGAATCAAATCCTAGATGCAATATTCAATCATTGGCATAAACATTTTCTAATGCAACCAACTCATGCTGTGTTAAGTAATTTATTGGTATTTTAAGAAGATGTACTTTTGATAAAAGAAAATCTTGTCCATTTCCCCATTTAGAAGATTTTTTTGAGGATAACTCTTAACACTAATTCTTAAACAGAATTCCCCATTTCTCTCCATAGCTTTCCATTTCTGAAAAGTGGCATGATACTGCCATATGTTAGTTTCTTAAAAGTGTTGTATTTAACCAAGCAACAAGAAGTCAGTTTTGTGATACAGAACAAATGTAAAGACATATGGTGAGTAGACCTTTCTGGGGAAAACCAAACTTTATGGCTTACAGAATAAAAATGTCTCAGTATTTTCACTGCCTACTGTAGACTTTGCTTCCAAGAGAGCCTGAAAAAACAAGGCATATGGGCCAGAATTCATCTCACCTAACTGAAGACATCTACAGTTTTAACATCTACCTTTGAGCTAACCATCTTGGACTAGCTTTACAGATATATGCAGGAAAGGGCAGTTTAAGGGGACTTGATACATTAGACCTGAGCAAGATGTCTCATTTGGAATAAGATTAATCACTTTATTTTTTTTTCAATGTCTATTGCTCCCTATTGGCTATGCAGAAAGCTTGGATTACTAATTAAGATGAAAACATCCACAGTGTAAACACTTGGTCAGAAAAATGTCGCGCATGGTAAGATTTCTGGACCTAGAAGATGCAGATATGTCCAACAATACACATGTGGGGAATTGATTCCAGAGACCTTCGAGCTTTTAATTCTGATGGAAAAGAAAGCCATCATCTAAAATCTCTGTGACAATAGCTTCTGAAAAGCTAATTCTGATTGAAATACTTCATTTAGTTTTTGGTTTAACACATTTTTTTTTTCAGCTTTTTATTTTAAAGTCAAGCATAGTTCTGATGAAACAGTTTTACTCTGTTTGCTAGAACCTGGTGCTCCAATGGAGCATAGTCCCCTGCAGGTTCCTCTAACATGCTCTATCTTGCTAAGTCAGGCCCTTCCATTTCAGAAACATTCATATTACTTCTTGAGCTTTGCAAGATAGTGCAGACAGGATGAACCCCCTAACAAGATGAAATATGCCTAGCATAAGCTAAGTGGGGGGAAAAGCTTGGAAAATGTATTGCAAAGTATGTTATATCTTTGCCAATATAACATTTTATGACATAAACACAGTTGCTAAATCAGAAATCCTCTCAATTCTGTTAAAATGTCACAACCGCTTCTATACTTGAGCTTCGTTCTTTCTAGCACACACACACACACACACATATTGTTCTGCTGCTGTTCTTTCCATGATGACAGCGCTCTAGTGTTCTTGGTAAAGAGCAATGAAGGACTATTCGGTAGCCCAAAATAATTCATGAGGAAGCAAGGAGGAGGCTGATAATACTTTCCCCTGTGGGAACCCATGGCAGGCACAACCCTGGCTTAAGCTTTTGCCTCACATAGCTGCCTAGCTCTGCAAGCTCCCCTTGGCCTCTCTTCTTTAAGGTTTGCCAACACAGATTTTACTCTTGCAGACAGTGGGAAAAGGGCAGGTACTCTCAGTCTCTGCTCATCTAACCTTCTTTGTGCTCTGTGTTTTTAAAACTCTCTTTCATCGGCTCAGGGAAGAAGAAGCCACAATATTGATTTGGAAAACTGCATTACATTAATGGCAGCTGGTCTCTTTTTGGTTTAATTATCAAAAGCAGTCATGAATGCTGGTCTGTTTTCATGTCTGTTGAAAACTAAAACTGACCTGAAAGCAGGATCAAGATCCTGATTAGGCTTAGAAAGTTAATGGAATAGTCATTTAAAACCATATTTCCTGTTCAGAGAGTAAGAAAATTTATGAACCAGATGCAAATACAAAATGTTACACTTTAGAAAAGGGTGTGTTTCAACAAATATTAACAGTTCAGTAGAAAAACTCAGAGAGACAAAAGCATTTCCTACTGCGAAAGCAGTCCATGGGCTAAAGGCACCAAGATGAAGCTCACACCTGCTAGTTTTATCTGCACAGAAATTTGTCACTAACTCAGTAGGATTTTGGTATGGGGTCTGTGAGATGAGGTGCTTAGACTGTGTGTGTGTTCCTGAACTGTGCTTTTTTTGTAGCTTGCACTATATAAATGGATTATGCAGCTTTCTTCTCTGCTTTCATCTGATCACTGTGAGCATCAAGAAACAATTCATTTTCACAGCATTAGCTGTAGCTTGTCTAATGATTTTTGCATTTACTTGGAGACAGAAGCATGGCTCTTAGGACTGATTTAATACCAGTAAAGAAATTTTAACATTCCCTTTTCATTTCAAGGTGAAACTGCAGGGTTTCAAAGTCAGGAAACAATCCACAGTCTATCTAGAAGCTGCATATGCTAACATATAATCTAAATAAATAGAAGGAAATGACAAGGCGCCATCCCCCTAACATATGGGCACAATGATTATTTAGAAGGTTATTTTTAAGTAAGAAAAATCTTTATCTGTCTTGAAAGTTTCATATTTTTAAAGGATTTTTTTTCTGAAGCTGCTTGATAGTCTATGCTTCTGAAGGGTCCACGTGACATGTGTACTCATGGCTATTTAAGTTACCTGATGACTATTTCTGACATACATGATCCTTCAACGTAACAAAATTCAGCAATAAAAATACAGCAAAACAAGTAAAAATACACAATGTACTCTTTAGCTCCAAATATGAATCATTCAGATGTAACTGTTTTTACATAGTATAAATTACGAGTAAAATACATATATATATATAAATATTTATTCAGAAAACCATGGCTCTGTTAGCAGATAATTCAAGGAACTCGCAAATGCAAGGGAAATTTTGATCTCAATTTGCAGTGAAATTATTGCTGAAATCAGTTGGGGAAATAAAAGTCCCTTTCTGTCTATTAAAAAACACAATGGTTAATGCTGCAGCTCCAGCATTGCCAAAGGACAGAGGACTTAAAATATAGTTGCTTTTCCTTTAAGTTATTGCCTACCAGGAAGGTCCACATAAAGCCTGGGTGAGGCCTCTGGGATAGTACTTTTGGAAGAGAAGTTTGTTCGACAAATGACAACCCTCTCCTCATGCAACAACGAAGTGCTAGATATGGGGAAAAAAAAAAAAGAAAAAAAAAAGCAGGGACAGAGCTTGAAGAAGCTCTGAGAGGAGTCTAGTATGGAGCTGTGTTCTTTGACCGATGGACAGTAAAAATGGTGACCTGTTTGGTAATCCTTTATGTGTGAAAAGAGGTATTTTAAAGGTCTTCGGAAATAGAGAGAGGCCTGGGAGCCTCTTTAAGCGTTTCTTTTTAAAATCAGCAAAGATGACTTCCACTTCTGGGTAACTATTTAGTTCAAAAAGTCGCAAGACTTATCAGTCGGATCATTACCCAGTGTTCTGGTGAAGATGGCCTCAGACCCCCAGACCCACTAAAGATAGTTGAAGCTTCTCAGCAGTTGAGCATTACTATTTATGAGTGGGACATGGCAACATGTCCATGTGTTACATGAATTACATAACCTCATATACAGCTGTTTTAAAGATAGAGCCAGAAGAAAATCCCATAGTTCTGACTCGCAGCCCCGGGTTGATACTAGCTGGGCTGCTTTTGCTCTCTTCCTTTGAAGCTGCTTGCCAGGCTTGTTCTGTGTTTTTTCCCAAAATGTGTAGGTAAGATGCTGTGCTGAACTTCAGGAGATACCACATAAGTGTCAAAGGCTTGGGGGGTGCTCCTGATTTTACATGATCAGTGGCATATACCTGATAGCCCCCAGGACTTTTCAGGGATATTGCAACTTAAACCCAATTCACTTACAGACCACAGTACAAGCAGAGCCACTGTTGTCCCTAGGACTCTTCAGCCCCCTTTCTAGCATTCCCCTAGGGCAGAATTAGCACAGGTCTTAAAGGTTTTACTGTCCTTTATTTTATTTTATTTTATTTTATTTTATTTTATTTTATTTTATTTTATTTTATTTTATTTTATTTTATTTTATTTTATTTTATTTTTTTCCATTATTTTATTTTATTTTATTTTATTTTATTTTATTTTATTTTATTTTATTTTATTTTATTTTATTTTTTTCCAGCTGTGTTTGTGCCAAAGGACTCTTTGCTGCTGTCAATTTTCTGGTCTGCTTTTGTGGTACTCTTCATACTGAATTCAGCAAAAAGGGACTAAAACAAGGTGAGGATCTCACTGGCACTACTTCTGAGCCCTTTAGTGTATCTGTGGGTTATATGCGAAACATAATCAATAGGTCAAAAAATAGTAGTCATTAGGCCATTTTCTAATGCAACTCCTTGAAATTTTCTCTAGTTAAAGGCTCGTTAGCTAAGTATGAACATCTAGACACAGAACTATGGGAATGGACTTCTTTATGAGCCATTAGATGCACATTTTCCAGACAGTTCATAAAACACCCTACCCTATACCCTATAACTGTGCAGGGCTACTAGCTGCCAACCTTTCTCCCTCATGACCTACCACATTGCCCCTGACTTCTGAGGGTTAGGTCACCATGATTATAGAACAGGAAATTAAGAGAAGGGAGGTATGGAAGTTTTAATCTACACAATAAAATTTTAATGGAAGGCAAACACAGAGCTGATGTAGGTGACTTATCACAGATACTCATGTATCAGCATGTGGTTGACCCAAATGGCACAATTTCAGATCCTGACTGATATAAAGTAAAATGCATGTTTCTGACACATCACTATATTTTCCAAAAGCTAAAAATACTTGTGCACAGCACAGATGGTAGAGATCAGTCAGCCCAAAAGAGCCAAGAAGGGACAAGTTTTAGCTTTTCTTTTTTTTTTTTCATGTTCCAATTGTATTTTAAAGTGACTATAATAAACAGAAGAATGAAGATGAAAAAAGGGTCAGCAATCTTTCAGTAGAAGGTGGAATGCTGCCCTCAGTACAGTGCTAGATTTGCTTTTAGATGCATTTGTGAGATTCAACAAAACTTTTCATGACTCCATGAGCATCCTGTCTGGAGTGTCACCCACACACGGTGTCTCCTCGGAGCTATCACAAACCTTGGCATGGTCAGGTAAAAGTTTCTCCTGTTTCCAGGAAAGCAGTGGAACTCCTTAGTGAATATGGTGTTCCTGGTGCAAAAAAAAAAAAAAAATAAGGTTCTGCCTTCCTTTTAATTCTAGTTTTCTCCTAATTCTGATGGTCTGGACATCTGACAAAGACATTGATACCCAAGCTAGCAGAGTCAAATCCAGGAATCTGCCAGGTCTGACTTGAGGGTTATTTCTGGAGCTAGAAAATAGCCAAATAGTGATACTCCTTGTACAAGTTTTACTTTGTAAAGGGCAAGAGAAATAAATACAAAAAAGCTTAGTTGATAAGTAGAGGAATAAGTCTTGACTCTCAAATTGTAGATAATTCTTTATTAACATCAGTAGATACCTCCTTTATCTTCTTATTGACTTGTAGCCAAAGGAAAACCAGTTCAAAAATGACTGTGTGCAGGTTCTAGTGTTCTTAGCGAATCTTTTTTCTCCACAGTTACCCACCCATCTGTTTCCATTTCAGCTTTAGGTTATATCTAATTTGTGGCAGGTCAAAAAGAAGGGGGCTTTCTTCTTATTTGCAGGCAATATTTGTAGTGCTCTGTTGGAGTGTTTGATGGCCACTGTCCCTAGCCAAAAACACTAGCTGGAGATTCAACTGGCCCTAAAGCAAGAGTGCTCCAGAACCAACCCACAGTCTTCTGGACACTGTCATCTTTCTTGTGCCAGTCCTTGTCATTTCATAGACATTTCTTCCTAGTTCCCTTTCTTTATATGCATTTTCCCTAAGCAAACTCAGTGTCATCTACCAACAGGTGCACATGGAGATCTATCTTGTCAGTTCAGTCACAACATGTCTGATTCAGTGTTTGCAATCCATCCCAAAGCCCTTCTGCACTTGGTTGAATATTATGCACAACACAGCTGGTCTGACTCTCCCTTAAGTTCCTAACCCCACCTATCATCATCTTCAACTAGGATTTCTCTGCACGTCTTGTATTTAGATCTAAATCCTGCAGATTGTCTCATGCAGCAGCTGCAGGCTATGGCCCTCCCTGGTCCTTCTCAGAGCCAAAATACTTGTCCACCCTCTCGTCCTCTCATGTCTCTGTTGCTGCAATCATTTTCTTATTTGCCTTGATGTGCACAGTCCCATCCAACTCAACAACTCAACTCTATCCAGAGCACTGCTGCAAGTTACTAGCTATTACTTTGACTACTGTTTTTGCATCCTTCCACGGCTCTCATTTGTCTGTCACATCTGGCATACTTGTCTTCACCTTCAGAGCTTTATGAGAGCTACAAAACCCGTGACACTGTGGGAGGAAGACAACAGTGCAGCAAAACTTCGGGTGAATGGAAGGTAGGAGCATGACGTGATCATTGGGGAAGAGGCTAACACCTCATTAAGTAGTGCAAAAGCAGAGCAGGTTTTGGTTGAGGGACAGTATTTCTGTCAACACCACACTGTTTACCACATACTGCACACATATATAGCATAACTATCCTTAGATCAAAGACATACAGAGGAGCATCTTTGGGAAAAAAAAGGTTCAACTGGAGCAGTTTCCTTCTGAACAATATCCGTGGCAGGGAATAGCTTCAGACATTTTTAATGAGAGAACCCGAGCAATCTACCTACCAACAAGGCATTTCACAGATCTGTGAAACTACTCAATTAAAGTATACCAGCTATGGTTATCAACCTGCCTGATCTGGCCACTAAGAATCACGTTAGAGGCACTGCACACACTGCCTCATCCACAGGAGCACCTGCAGCCAAGCCATGCTGAGTAGAGAACTGGTGGATTGGCTTTCCAAAGTAAAAACTAAGATGCTCCAGATTAGCAGGCCACCTGCAGAGCTAATATTATCTTCCTTTTTTTTTTTTTTTTTTTTTTTTGGTGCAAAAATCCCCCGCCGAAACTTGACCCTTCAAATGCTACTTTTTATTAGTAACTGAGAGGCTTGGTATAATGTTTTTTTTTGGTGCAAAAATTCCCCGCCGAAACTTGACCCTTCAAATGCTACTTTTTATTAGTAACTGAGAGGCTTGGTATAATGCAAACAGAAATAAGATAGTATCTGAGATTACTTGGGTGTCATTAGTATTTTTTTCTGGATTGGATTCAATGCTGTGGGCATATCAGCTGCTTTCCATTCAGGATAAACCTGAAGAGAACAACTAGCTCACTTAAAAGAAAACACAGAGATGCAACTAGAGAGGCTCCTGCCCATCCCCAATTCATAACGAAGCTCAAGTGGGAATGTCCAATCTTCAACCCAACAAATGTAGAGGTAGGAGAGCTAACCTTAGTTGTGCCTTTATGGGTGTGTAAAGACTACAGCAAGAAAAGTCACAGAAAAAGCATCATGGAAAGACGTGGAAGCAGAGCGCTCCCGTACCCACGAATGTCTGGTTTTGTCAGGCCACACACAAAACCCTCCTTGCCCCTGATTTTGTCCAGTGCCTGGAGTCACAGCAGCCATGCAGGGCGCTGGAGGCGGATTTCATCGAGGTGCCACACACTCACGTGACAGGAATGTGAGAGGTGCCCTTTTTGATGAGACCCCTGGGGCCTTGCCTCAAAAAGCCCTTGTTTTGTGCAGCCTCTCTCTCCAGAGGGCTTTTTCCCCTCTTGCAATCTGATCCTTAGCGAGTGGCTTTGGCATTGAACCTCCAGCACCGAACAGCGTCGCTAAGCGCCAGAACAACGAGGCTTTGTTGGCAGCCTCTCTGCCACCAACAAACAGAAAAATCCACTCTCAGGCCTTAAATGGCTAATCTCACAGCTTTTGACCATTTTTAAAAATTGATTGAAATATTAACTCCAGAAGAACTTGTTTCTGCAATATTTGTTCAGGTCAAATGGCCATGACTCTCCATGGGAATTTCGCCCACTGCCTTAGGCCAGGTTTTCAAGGGTATTTAGGTGCTGAAAGACAGGGATAGACTACTGCTAAGATCTTCAGAAATGTTGTCGGCTTCATAAAATCACTCTTGGCACATGTCAAATTTGTTTGGCCCTTAATTATTTGAAAATATGGCACTGTGCAGGCAATAAAGACACAGAAATAACGAGAGTTCAGAGTAAAAAATGGTGACATTGTTTTTTACAGTATCAAGATTGGCATGCTGTTAAACTGTTATTGCAACAGAGTCAGAATCTCTCTCAAGGTTCATGGTACGAAAAAGGAGAAACAAAAAACTGCCACTAAAAAATGGATACTCAAAAAAAAATGCAGGAAGCCTACTTTTTAAAGACACCATCACATAAATTCAGATGATTTACTCGTAGGTTCCTTTTTCTTTTTAAACCTTTTCTCTAGAGAATTAATAAATGAATATACAATTGCAAACTGAGTATATAGCTCTTTCTGCATATTGGTGGAATGAGATATCTGAAATAACATAGCTGGCATTCTTAAAAATGGTAAGAACAGTCACTTGTTCGGAGAGTTAAATTTATCCTGCAACACTGAGCAAAGCAAACTGCACAAAGTGGAGTGTCAGGAGATGGTAACATGTCCTAATCATGAGTATGAGCCTCTAGTTTTTTATTCTTCTTTCTTTCTTTCTTTCTTTCTTTTTTTTTCCAGGGGTGAGAAATAGAATGGTTCTTGAATATGTAGATCAGTATAATTTAATTAGCTTTTATGACCAGGACTCCTCAGAGATAACCATAAAAGTCAATTAGACTGTATTAAAATGCAGCCATTTCCCTGAAGCTTCTGTGAAACAGCCTTTACTTCTCCAGGAAAATGGCAAAAATCTAGATATCTAATCTAAGAAAAAGAATAGCCATGTAGAAAGAAGGTTGTTGTCTTTTTTAGCGTAACAGATTTCCCACTGTACTTTCGCAGTGTCTGAGCTGCAGGCAGGTCATACCTTGAGTTCATGCATTTATATGCCATAGTGGTCAGGCAGTGTTACAATATAATCTTGCAGGCCATTTAAAATTGGATTTGAAGAGGTGGTTAGCAGAGTGTAGTGCTGCAGGGCAAAACCTGATTGTGTGCAGGAATCGGGAAAGGGCTGCGCCCCAGCTGTACTCCCTCTAATTCCAGATGTTACTATGCACAGCTGGCTGAGCACACAGGAAAACGTGCCAGTACCTAACCACGCGGCCAGGAGATTACATCTTTATCAAGGCTTTTTGTCCTCCCTCTTGCCTTTTTGTGTTGTAATCAAATTGTCTGCATCTGTGCTCTGCTTTACGAGCAGCTGTGAGATGGTCTCGGCTCCGTCTGCTGACCCGGCTGTGTTTGCCTGCTTGGGCTGCTGTCTCCATCGAGCTCCCCGCACGGCTGTCCTGGGGCTGGACTCGATGTCCCCGCGTCCATCCTTGCCAGGAGGCTGCTGTTACCCTGAAGAGCTGCTTCTCCAGCACATCCGGAGCTTCAGGCTGCGACTAGCTGGGTAAGGCAAAGCAAAGTAGTGCTTGGTTGTACGCTTTGAACTGGAAGCTTTTTGGGTCAGGAATCACCAGTACTCTTCTTGGTATCTCTCATGAATAAATATTATAGATGTGTCTGCATTACAGAATTTTCAACATTCAGTTTTTGGATTTGCTCTTTTTCCAGTGTATAACATGCTCCGACCATTACTAAGAGCAGAATGCTAATTTTAATTGCCCACAGCGGGTTTGCACTCCCTTAAATATTAGTATGTCATGCCTGTTAATGGCAGGAATGGCTTATATCATTCCTCTGGATATGGACCTTGCCGGAGCAGAGGCGGAGAGGGGTTGGCAGCCCGGCCACTTGCCCGCTTGGCACAAACGGTGCAAGCCTTGAGCCGAGGAGTGGCACAGCAGCTGGGCAATTTCCCCCTCGCCACCGCATGCATCCGGCCCTGGATGCCAGCAGAGCCTTATTTATTTCAATTAGCTCATTAGGCCTTTCAAGCCTCCGTGCTTATCTCAAAAATAAATATTGGCTGTACGGTGCGTCACACTGCTTGGCACTATGTTCTCCATGCAAAGAAAGTCCTTCTTGCAAAACAAGCCACAAAGAGTTTGTTGTGGATTTGTTGTGGGAATCCTCATTCTGGCTTTACCTGATTTTTACAGGATTAAAGTCTCGGGACTGATGCTGCATTAGTGCAATGTTTCTGTGGAAAATACTGCATTTTGTAATACAGTACTCATATTCTAAAGGGGAGAGAGAAGTGAGAAGCAAACAGAACTCAGATATCACATTTAGAGCACATAAAAGCATGTATTGTTTTGAAATCTCAAGTTCTTCTTTTCTTTTTTTTACAGCAAAATGAGAAATATTTGAGTGTTAGCAGCCGGGGCACTGAGGTGATGCCCTCTGCATTGACGTAATTAATCTGTCAGCAATTCCATCAGCAAACCTACTTTTCAGACATGTTAAACGAAATCTGAAAATCAATTCCAGACCTAATCACAGGCAAAGCGGTGCGTTGCACCTCTCTGTATGCCGGTAATGCGCATATATCATTTGGGATAATAGATCCCAAGGTCTCAGGCCATGAGCAATTTTTCTGCTTATAATATTTATGACAGAATATCGCTCTTGTGCTACAGAGAGCAGAAAAATAGACAGAATAGGTGATTCAGATGCAAAATAGTTTGATCCTCTGGTGAAATTTCCTTGGCCTTTGGCCTCATAATGCAATCTGAGGCATGTAAAAAATTGTGCTGGAATTTGCCACTTGTCATATCTCATTGCTTAATTATTAAACATGCTTGGCATGGCACAGTTGCTCTATAATAAGGTCTGTCATTACTCGAGCAAACAAAATTCCCGGTGCTATTGTGCTCCCGGATTGCCAACACTTGATAAGGGCCACGGCTCCGGCTGCGGGCTGGCGCGGGGCCGCGGGCTCTGCAATGTGAAACGCGCTGCTCTCGGGTCAGGCCTGCACGGCAGCGCCCGCAGAGCAGCCGGGCACTGTGTTTCAGGCATCGATTTTTTTTTTCTTTCCTCAGCAGACGCATGGGAAGAGCAGGGACGCGGGGACGGGGCTGGCTCAGCGAGGGCAGGCGGCTGTCCACAACCACCTCTGTTGGTGGCCGGTGTTGGCCAAGAGCAAGACAGAGAGCTGGAGGGGGAATTACTGCCCAGGCCCTACGCCCCCTACAAGGGGATGTAGCTTTTCCAAGGCAGTGAAATATCTTATACAAGCATATATAGCTTGTCTCCAGCGCACACGAGGAGGGAGAGCTTCAGGCAGCGCAAGGTGAGTTTGATGGGTCACGAGGAAGCACTGGCTTGGCGTGTCCCTGCCAAACTAGGGATGAACTACAAGCAAATAAGTAAGTCAATAAATACGTCCTCTGTCATCTAGCAGCTGGAAGGCACTGCGGACAAAAATAAAGATCCTGTAGGAAAAAGCTGATGCAAAAGCCTGGATGAGGAGGCCCTTTAATGTTTAATTTTAGCAGAGAATCTCTTGTCCAAATAGTGGAGCTCTGTGCAAGGCCTGAATGCATTCGCCGTGTACAGGAGATGTGTTTGCAGTGAGAGGGGAGAATGTGATTTGCAGAGCCTGGAGCAGGAGAACAGTCATTGCTGTAGCTCACAGCCTGATATATCCTCCTGCCTCCGTGTGTGGAGACGTTATCTCTTGGCTTCATGTGTGACCTCTTAAGATCTCCTCTTTTTACCACTTAGGGCTTTTCCTGACCCTCTCTCGGGAGGGGAGCAGGAGCTTTCCCCTTTGTGAATTAAATTAATGAGAAAAGCATCCAGGGAAATTGGCTATTCTTTGGCTGATTACCTTTAGTTATCCTACTGGCCATGTTGGGGTTCGGTGTTGCTGCGAGAATGCACAATAATCTAATTAATATGCTTATTGTAGTATAATAGCATCTAAAGGCATATTCCAGCTTGGCGCAGCGTGTGCTTCTAATTTTTTTTGCTCTGCAGTAACATTAAAACAGTCAGACTTCCAGCCCTGCAAACTGTGGATAATGAATTTCTTTCATCCCAAACAATTTATTCCCCTGTGTATTAAAACACTTAGCCAGATCAGTTGCATTTGTAGCAATGCATGCTCTGACGTGCAGAGCCGTGGAAAAACTGAGCAATCAGAGAAGAGCAATGCTTATTTTTCCTGGTAAATGCTTTTCCTTAAAATGATAGAAATGAAGTCACATATTTTTCTGTCAGAAGTGAGCAGTGTTTACACAACGAACACAAGTAACGAAAACAAGTTTATCCCCTCCTGCCCTTGCGCTCACTGGATACTCTCCAGCAGGGACTGAAGTTGGGGAGAGCTCTGCCGCTGGCTTTGCTGGAGCACGACTGGATCTGCTGTCTGCCCTCGAACGTGCACAGCCCGGGCAATGCCAGGCAGAGGGAAAGGCCTGTGGAGGATGCCAAGCTCATCAAACCCCTGCTCAGAAGACTCGGCCTCCAGGCCTCAAAGCAAAGTCAAATCTGAAAGAAACGGAGAAAAAAGAGATTTTTAAAAAAGAAAATCTTTGCACACTTTGTAACATTCCAGTTTCTGAGGCATATTTGGTTATGTTTTTAGGCTCTACTCCAGGAATAGATGGAAGAACTAAAAACTTGGTGAACTAATGGTTAGGATTTCCACATAATCACTTGACTTTAAAACCTAATGTTTGAGGAGAAATTTCCCGCCCTGCAACACTCATTAAAATATGAACATTCTGTAGAAATACAACTTTAAGCCAACCACATGAATTAAACCCCCACAATATAACTCACTACTTCTTAAATTTAGTACGACAGCACGGAAATTATGCAGCATGTAGGCCATCCTCTAATCGTGCTTGCTTTGGGGCTCCTTCCCATGTTTTTTTATGAACTCGAGTGGGGCTGTGCTCTTCCTTTGTGCATTTTACAGTGCCCTTGAAGAATTTCCAGAGCAACTCCAAGTAATACAGTTAATCTTTCCACTAAAAAGGAACCTGCGGAAAACCATTCCGTGCTTGAGAGTACCAAAGCGAGCAAGCGAAGTCCCCTCGCGGGTAGGGGAATGAATTCACCCGGAGCGAGGGAGGGATGAGGCCGTGGGATGACAACTTGAAACGGGCCCAGGCTGTAACCATTGAATCAGTGGGAGTTTTGCCTGCACGAATAAGAGCGAATGTGAACCTTTCATTTGTACATCTGCGAGGGAAGAGCTTTGGCTTTGGCTGCCGGCCTCTTCGGTCTTTCTTGCTCTCTGGAGTGATTTCTCCAGATTTCAAAGCACAACGAACTGGGGCCATTCATGCAGTTGTAAAAACAATGTGGATTAATGAGAGTTACTCCCCACTAGGTGACCCCTACAAAACCTACTCCGCAGTCACTGAAAGGCAAGATTTTTATTCTGTTTTGGTTAGGCAGAGAATTAAATTGTTAGACTTTTTCCCATCATCACCATCCGCGCTGGGGAAAATGCCATGGCCAATTTTTATTGCAGCTCCGCGAGGCCGTACTCGGCATTGGGCCTTTCCTGCTCGGCATCCACCTCTGGGGCTTTTGCAATTCATTACAGGCAATCTGCTCGGAAAGGGAGGAGTGAGTTGGGGACACCTTCACCATTCAGATCTATAGGCCCCTACCGTCCGGTCTCCACACTTCTGCTGTAATAAAATCACCAGGGAGCAAAGCACATGGGAAAGTGTTCCCAAAGAGATATCTTTGAATCTTAATCTTGGCCTTATCCTGTGTTTAGCACCAGTTCTCCCAAGGCTGTGTGCGTATCTGTGCAGCTGTATATTTTCAGCATATGCCACTGGTAAATAAATTATTCAGTACTGTTAGATTACTTATAAGTGACACCAATCAATTAACACCACAGCCAGAGCCTTCAGGGCTTTTGTCAGAGCCTGGGATGGTAAAGATCTTGACTCCACATTTCCCAGGAAGAAGGATTATCATAATGACAGCTTATTTTTATTGAATTTTTAATTGATGAGTAGCATCCCTGGCTGGGTTGTGCTAACACTAGGTGAAGGGAAGATGCACCTCACGAAGGAGAACACATTTAGCAGCAGAGATGCCCTTCCCTGAAGAAAAACCTCCTTTGAGCATGGCTCCAAGCAGCCATGTGAGGTTCCTGCTGCATGTTCGGGATGCTGCCTTGCACAGAGATGCAAGGGCCTTGGAGGAGATGCTGCCATGCCACCTCATGCTGCATTGCGGGCCTGAAATGAGGTGAAGAGTGTCAGGAGCAAATTCTGTGGCTGCGAAGCCACAAAATTAAATACGCCTTTCTCTTTCTTGATTTAAAAAAACAAAAACAACAAAATATATTCCTCCCCCCTCATCTAGAAACAAAACAAAACCCAGGAAGATTTTGTCAGTGTGTGCACAGGGTATGCATGGGGTGAACCCCACAGAGGACTGTATTTCAGTATTGGCACAGAAAAACACGTTGGTTCAGTATTTCCCATTAAGCTTCAAAGAGCTGTAAGGCTCCGTGGTGATGGGTAAACAGCATTATCATGCCTTACACGTGTGTTTTAAAGGCAGAGAGTGGTCTGGTGCTTAGGTCTTCAACAATGTTTCAACAGATTATTCTATGTTCAATAATAACTGAACATGTTATTCTAACTGCTTGAATGTTTTAAATTTAAATCTTCTTTGTAGCCCTGTGAAGTCAGATCAGACTCTTTGGAATCCAGCTGAATTCATTTCATAATGTCTCCAGGAATAGTTTAAAAACATATGCATTGTATGTTGACATGGTCTGATTCTTTAAGGGTAATGACAGAGTCTGAATTGAAAGGTACAGCAAAGATGATGATGAATTTTAATGTGACTGGTGGCTACTGTTCAGCAGATATGAAATTGGAAATCAATGCTAGCTTTTAAATACAAATGGATGTTACCTTTACATCTGAAACAGTTCCCCACTCCCGTGTGTCACCGTGCCAGGGGAATGCCGCTGGCTCGAGCGGAATGATCTCAGTTTTGCTGCCCTTGGCCAGTGCCGCTTCCCGCACTCTGCTCGTGGCCGGGACGTGTCTCATGTCCCCTGTTGATGCTCCTCTGAGCAATCAGGAGAGTCTCTGGGGGGCAGAGAAAGCATCGGGGGACTCTGCGTCGTATTTTCCCTAGGGCACTGCTTTGCCATGATCCATCTGTGTTCCCACCTAATGCAGGGACAAGGTGCTTTGGTCTCTCCAGGAGCGGTGCTCTGTGTTCTGCCTGCCCCTTCCAACACACGCCTGTGGTGATGGGAAAGACCGTCACACGGCTGCTTCATAATAAATGCTTCATAATAAAATTCATTAGAAAGGGAGACAGAGAATTAAGTGCCCCCTCTCCTAATAGGAAAGCAGGGAAGAAATGAGTATCCCAATCTCATTTGGATATTTGCTGGCTCTGTTGACACTGGAACATAGTGATAAGTCCATAATTAAATCAGAAAACAATAAATGCAAGTAGTAAGCTACTTGTTTTCATTAATCCTGCTGCAGAAATAATGGTTTCAGTGTCTAACAAAATGAGCATCATATTTTTAACTTTTATCCTCTAGATTTCACAAGCTCTGCCTAGATTATAAGCAGTGATTTATATCATGTCCTTTCTAAAAAATGTTGTTCCTCTCTCCTCTTTTCCACTGCAGGACCAGAAGGCAAAGCTGATCCTAGGAGGTGGGCAAGATGCAGTAGGGATGAACAATAGGTGTGCATTGGAAAAATGGGAATTCTCCCCTGCGAGCATGTTGGCGGCATTAGCTTAAGGAGCAATTCTTGGCCAAGTAAACAAGCTAAACCGATCTGATGCTCTATGAAGGGGCCCAGTGTCCTGCCCATGCCACACAGGGAAGTCAGAGGGGTGCAAAGAGGGAGCCTCCAGCCCAAGCTTGGCACCAAATTTTCTCTGTGTTAAAACCTGCCTGACTCCTCCGCAGGATTTCTTGTGATGTCTTTTGATTCTAGCTTGCAGTGGCTCATAAATGATGGCCCTTGCTGCTCTGTGTTGTGCTGAGCCTGTGTTGACTCCTGGGTGCACATTTCTCCTTAGCTAATATGTACGAATTGAACCTCTACAGTTGAAATATTAACAGATTTCCAGCCACTGCGACTAATATATTTGACCCTATCTGAGGAAAATTCCAGTTTGAAGTTTATTGGAACTGGTGATAAAGAGGCATGGGGCAAAGTGTCACTAAAAGTATGCCCATAAGGTATCCATTTTCTGAATGTTTTCATGTTTTGAACTTCTTTTATTTTTTTATTTTTAATTGATGTTTGACATTTCAACCAAGCTTGAAACCTCCAGGAGTTAATCGCGGTAAAATCAATGGTACGCCATGAGTAGCAAAGTGTGCCTGAATTATTCTGGAATTGATATAATTGCTGTATAATTCCCTCAGCATCTCCTGTCCCCCCAGCCATAGTTAGCATCTCGCTGTTTGCCAGCAGTGGAGATGTAAAGAGCCACTGGGATGGGGCTTAATTAGCCAGGGCCATCACAGTCTGCTGCTCGGGCTTTGAATGACACGCAGACAGCGTGGAGGGTGACGAGAGGGTGGCGGGACAAGACGATGGCTCGATGACATCCTGGCGGTGCTTCCCACTGGAGCGGTCAGCGGAGAAAACAAGGATGGAAATGTGATGCCAGAGTGGAGCTGGGGTTTTGTTCTCCCGGGAGGTCTCGGCAGAAAATAACAGAGCTCCCTCATTAGAACGGCGTTTTGGTTGTCCCTGCAGTGTGGAAAAATCCCTGCTGCAGGCCAGGAGGAAATGCCCTGCAAACCCTGCGCCACGGCCTGCCAGACGCACCGCTCTGCGCTGCAGCACCGCGCGAAGGCCCAGCGAGGTGCCTGGCTGGGGCTGCTGTGACCGCGAGTCCGTCCCCCCGCGGGACTCTGCGGCGCCCCCGTCTCTGCTCCGCGTTCCCTGCTGCTGCCTTTCCTCCTCCTGGGGAGGCACGCTGCGGAGAACGCGGGATCACCGAGCTCCGCTGCCTGCGGATGCTTGAGACCCGCCTCTCCCGGGGACTAACAGGGCACCAGGGTTATTTTACCACGTGGGCTTTTTCTGCATCTTCCTTTATTCATGGAGTAACCGTGTATGAACTAGGGGCACTCGGCTGGGGAGGCAGGCTGAAAATGGGTTTCATCCAGGTCTGCTACGGCCTTGGTCACCAAGTCACAGAGGCAGCGGCCTGTAGCCCCTCAGCGCTCAGCTCCGTCAATGAATCACAATCAGGTTTTTGGAAGAAAGGTAATTTGATAAATTTGAATTAATTTTTTAATTTTTAATTTTTTAATGTTTTACAAACCCAGGGGGATATAACAGGGATACACAGCCATCACGACTTTTACTAAAAATAACACAAGATATATTTAGCTAATGAGTTCAGCCTGTATATTTTTTTGCAGCTTTCCCTTGCTGCAGTCTCATACTGGCTCCTATTGTACATCAATGCTTCTTCCAACACATGTAAATAATACACAAAATATAATTTAAATTCCCATAGAAGCAGCTTACTTCTAGTTACAAAAAAAATAAATGCAGCAGCAATCACATATAACCATTCAGGCAGTGTATCAAAATTTGGGCCAAATCCTGCTTCTTTTACTCACAAAAATAGTCCTTGCTGACTTTCTAACCTCCATAGGGACTAGATTTTCTGAGGGAACTTAATGTTGCTGTGTATTTTGTATTAGATTCCAATGCCAAAGGCACTTTCAAAACCTCCCCTATGTCTAGTTAAAGCGCAGTGGATAAGCTCCCTACGTTAATAGAGAAGATAACAATGGTTATTGAAAATTGTTTATTGAAATTAATGCAAAGACTCTCTCCCCATAATCACCCTGGTCATACATCATCTGATTCCAGGAGTACTAACACTAGATCTCTAAAGTAGCCGATATTTGTCAATAAGGTCAACACTTTAAGACAAGTCCCCTGTATTCCATCAGTGTTTATTGCAACAGCAGTTTGTCTGCAGTTCTTAAAACAAGATAAAAGCTTGGGACACAAATTCAGATAGGCCATATGCCTCCTAGAGGTGAGCTGCCCTGCTCTTTGGACCCATGTTTGCTTATTACAGGTGGCCATACCTGCCGTGCTCAAGGAAGCGGCGCACACACCTCGCATGTGGCCACGTGCAGTGTTTGCTGCCTGTGGGCACCAGCTTCATTCCACAGCGGCCGCAAGCTAACAGCTGGACTCCACTCTACAGGAGTTACTATCACTGTTTTAAACCTAAGATTATTCTGTGGTCATATTTTTGCTTGCACTTGCAAGTCATGTTTGCACTTGCAATCTGTATTTGTACAAATATATGAAGAAAATAAATTCCGGACAGGACCTCTTGAATACCTGTGGGCAAGGCCACAGAGATGCCAATAGTGAAGGAACCCTTTGCTTCTGCTTTTGGGTCTCTGCGCCTGAGCCTCCTTCTCCTTTCTTCTCACAGGATCATCATTGTATTCTGCTCTTCTGTGCTTCCTAATGTGGGAATTGGTTCAGAACAACCAGGGAGGGGCAGGGTGAGAGATGAAGTAGAGATGTTTGCTGTCCAATCTTTTGCAACAGGATGGCTTCTCCCAAAGAAATTTTACCCGGACAAAGCACTTAAAAATACAATTTACTTGTGGAATGGGACTTGCAGTTTGAAACTGTGAACAGAAGAACTGTCCAGCTTTCTCTCAGTCACTTTGTCTTCATCAGTCTCTTCACTGCTTGATCTTGTCCAAAATAGGATGGCTGTTGACTTCACTGGGATTAACTGTTAGAAACATGCAAGGGGAATGCAAAGGGAATGACACAAGAAAGTGTTTTACAATCAGTTTGCAGAACCTGGAGTCTGCAGAGAAAGGAGTAAAAATATCAGGCGCAAATTCAGGGAGAAGAAAGATGCAGATGTTGCACTTGCCAGGTTTAGAAACAGGAGTCCAAAAATCAATACTCATTATACGTAACTCTGAAATATGCTGCCTAAGGTGACTTGGATTCTACAGCGATGTGTGTCCTAGAAATCAATACAACATCTGCTCAAGAGGTCTAGTTTAGTCAAACTGATATAATTCCTGACTTTTCAGAACAAGGGCAATTCCTGCAGAAAGTACACACAGATATAGTGTCCAATCAAATGTCATTATTGGGAATTACATTTCAAGTGCAGTTTTCTTGATAACCCACCTATTGTAGCCAATTCTGCCATGCAGCAGATCTGTCTTGTGAGATTTTCTATAAGAAATATATATATATACACTCAATACAGCAACATTTGCTCACACATATACACTATATTGCTTTGTTCAAACGTAAGTGTTGGTTCATTTTACACTCAATGCAGCAACATTTGCTCACACATATACGCTATATTGCTATTGCTATTGAATACGCTATTGTTCAAACGTAAGTGTTGGTTCATTTTCTTTTCAAAACCTGAACTTGCTGTTTATATATATATACGTAATATACCAATTCCATATAGCATCTTTCCCAGTATCTCTTGTCTTCTAGTTTGACTTTCTAAATCTTTCAAATTGAAATAGGGTGGGAAGCAGGGAGGCAGAGATTACAGATTACGTGGTATGAGGCCGTGGAAAATTCCTCAGGCATTCCCAAAACATTTTCATGTTCAAAGGAATTCCTTTTATCTTAAAGCTGATATTGTACTGGAACATTTGCCAACTTATCCTGTTTTTACTCATGTTCATCCAGTCACTGTCTTTCCTAGGAAACCCAGATGTAAAACTCAGGGCTAGATTTGCTGGAACTCCTGAGATTATTGAGGTTGAACCTACAGGACAGTGGTATATAAGGCCTTTCTCACCTTACATTTTGGGTGAGGTACACTAATCCAGATATTCTCATCTTCCTACTTCAAAGAAAAGAAAATATGCTGGAAAAGTATATACTTAAGACATAATCTTCAGAGATAAGTCAAACGTCAAAATTCACCATTGATCCCATCTGAAAGCACATTCAAATCAATCGCTTCTATACAATACTACTTCCTTTTAAAAAACTATTTACATCTGAATTCAATTAAAAAGAAATCTGATCGGAGCAATTGATTCAAAGGCAGAACTCCCCTACCATCAGCTGGAAATGGTGTGTACATGCTTGGGTCCTCCTTTTAGTTAAACATTTGCTTTCTCTAATTCAGATGAAAGGTCTTGGAGCTCACAGTCCCTAGCCAGCAAATACTAGTGGTGGTACTTCAGTCAATGCATGGTAGAAAAAAGGTAATTTCCCTTAAAAATGTTTCCAAAAGTACAATCTGCACAAAGCATGGTGCTCTCTAATATATTTGCATTAGCATCAGCACAATGGTTTAGTTGAAAAGGGGCATATAACAAGGGAGTATATGTGACTTTAAAAAGCCATTCTGCTCCCAGGAACTGATGCAAATGCATTCGTTTTTTTAAAAAGGTTATTCTTAATGAGACTGTGGGGAAGTAGTTTCCGAGAGGGACGTATTTGGCTGCAGATCTATAATCCCTAGCAAATTAGAGGAATTGCATCACCAAAGCGAAACAACGGGAGTAAAGAGCCGGGGCCCTCATTTGCTCTCGTGCATCCCGGGGTAGCTCCGCTGGGCTTGTTTTCCTGGCACGGCCCAGCTGGCAAGAGCCCTATCGGAAAAGCCACTCGTGGCCCCAAGGCTGCCCCGTCCCCTTGCGAGGAGCGAGGTCGTGCCGGGCTGGCCGGCAGCCGGACGGCACCGCGCCGGGACGGGCCACCTCCCGCTGCCCTTCCGCCCTTTCCGCTCGGCTCCGCCGCGGGATGTGCGGCCGCCGGGAGCTGCCGCCCAGGGAGGGCGGCCGCCCAGGGGACCGGCCCTGTTCCCACCTCCCCTGGTGCCACCAGGCTGATGCAAAGCAGGGAAGCAAATTGGCACTGCTGAGTCACACAGAATCATCCCCTTTCCCGGAACAGAAGGATTAAGAAACCACTGTTTTTTTTTTGTTTTGTTTTTTTCATTTTAAAGTCTATTGAAAAGCAGTAAAACACCCGTATTATTTTGGTAAGGTTTGTAGAAAAATATTTTTTGTTCTGTTTTCACTTTCTAAAACACATTTTTAATTTAAATGGGTTGGAACCCATTTCAGTTCCTGCTCCTGGATTGCACCAGAGTTCACTGTGGGTTTCTGATGCAACCCAAGTCCCAATACTGAGGACCAAATACACACACTTCGACTCAAACTCTACTCTCGGTGAGCTCCCTGAACAGAACAGCACATTGGGACAACGCAACTGCAGGATTACGCGCAGACGGATGAGATCCAGAGCTCCCCGTCACACATGAAGCTTCCTCCAGCTTGGATCGGGAGGTTTGACTCTCAGCCGTGTTTAATCTGAAGATCTGAATGCATTTCTGCTACTCAAGAACCCTCCCTATGCTCTTTGTAGCACTTTTCAACGTAAGGCTTGTATATAAGCCCTATAGTAATGAGTAGGAGTAGCAGCTTAAGTGGCAGGGATGTGATACCCTGTGTCACATCCTTTCGGTAGTTCTTTCCCCTTCCCACACTCTCTGGGTTGTCCTCAAAGCATTAAATGCTTAAGAAAGCACTGCCCTACAAAACAGCACCCAAGGCTGGACAGACGCTGAAGTGAGTTGTGCTTTTACGTGCGCGTTCGGAGCCGCGATGGATGAGAAAGCTACGTGGGCCGGGAAGGAACGGGGAGTAATCACAAAACAGGCTTACATAAGTGCAATGATGCCTACAAGTGGTCTTCAGAGATTACAGATATTTGGGCTGGGAGAGGAGCTTTAATTGGAATTGACCTTGTAAAGCGTGCTGGCTCATAGGCATGGGTGGGCTGGCTGATCTATTTAAAAATGCCTGATTCACATTAACTCCCCAGTTTTCAGCGAGAGTTTTTAGATGCTCATCATTATCACAGGGAAGCAATGATGGGCTGTGCACGTTGCTCCGGCTCCTGAGCAGTTAAGGGCAACAGCAAATACAGATGTTTTGCAGAGCGCCTCACACAGCACTGTCATGAAATGTTTTGACATAAGAAAAGACTTTCCTTAAGGAAGATAAAATACTAATAATACCACTGCGCTACTACGGCGACAGCTTTCCAGTTGCTCATCTGTATTTTTAGAAGGAACAGAAATGAGAGTGAAAAAAATAAAAGACCTAATAAGCAGAGAGATTCTCCCAGGAAGAGGTGATCAAAATCAGTGCCTATGACTGTAACACAGCAGCAAAGGTAGCACAGGGCCCTCAATAACAAGTAGACTGTTTTGCTCGGGAAAGTGGTGCAGAGAAGCAATGCTGCATCTTTTGGCAGGCTGGGTGGAGGCAAGCAAAGGGCTGGAACGGGAAAGGGGCAATGTTTTTAGGAGGAAGCCGAGGAGGAAGCTCTGCAAGAGCTCATGCCAACAGCGCGTGAAACGGGTGAAATGGCACAAATTCCTGCTTCCCCCCGGAAAGGAAGAGCAGGAGCGCTGCAAGTCCCGAGTTTGAGGAGTTTGGGTTAGACATTCCTCAGGCGAGCTAGCGCGGTGATTTTGTGGATCTGGCAATTTGTGGATCTGCAGTAATTCAGCATCTGCCCTCGTAGGCCGTGCTTCAAAGTCTGCTCCCCAGGCTGCTCCCCTGCCCTCGACGCACGTCTGCTGCGAGGGACGCGGCTCCTGGTGCCTCGTGTGGGCTGGGTGCTGCACAAAGGGATGCGTGGGGAGAGCAAGCCCTTGGGTGCTGCAGGACCAGCTGCCATCAGCAGCTCTGGAAAGGCTGTTTCTTGCGGACGAGTTGGACTTCGAGTGGAAACTCATCCACTAGAGACCCAGCATGGATAAGCCCAGGGTACAGGCAACGCAAAGGGAGCAAAGTGGCTCTGTCCGTGCAGAAAAGCTGGCTCGGAGCAAAGGCCCTCAAGCGGCTTCTCCTCCTCCCCTGCAAACCTCAAGGCCTCTGTAGCTATTATCGTGTGTTTTCCAATGTTGTCCACAATAAATCTTTACTTAAATTGCCTATAATTGACAAGTGCGAGTAAATTACAGACCTTGCAAGGCAAGGGACATTCAGTGTGACAATGCACATACATATTTTAGAAATGTTTGAGAACCGTCGACTGAAACTTATGCGGAGGAAAAATCTATTTTTGGCTAAATGAAGATTTTCTGAGGAAGCGTTTGCTTTCCTCTATGGTACGCCAAAAAGAGCATTTCCCCCCTTTTTAACTTATGGCCAAAATTGAGAACATTTTCAGATTTCTGACAAAAAAAAAATCAAGCTTCCTCTAGGGAAAATCTTCCTTACCCCTGCGTGCAATTTCTGAGTAGCTCGTTCGTCACTGCAGCATCTGAACGTAGCTTCGCGCTTCCAGGAAATCGAACCAAATTCACATTTGACACGAATGTCTCAGGAACTTACATAAGAGTAAGAGTTCAAAACATGTTGTCTATACAAAGAATGGCAATTGTTAAAAGTATTTTTAAAGAACTCCTCTCTGATCTTTTGCTCCCTGCAACTTCAGACTCCCTTAAATCCTTTAATATGACTCATTTTTTTTCTCCAGCCAATCTTCTATTGCTAACCTCGATGCAGGCTTTCAAAGTGGATGCCGTCCAGAAATCCTATTACAATAAATTTACTGTATTAAAAAAAAACAAAGAGGAAATAAGATATGGTCATATTATTAAGTCTGACTGTTCTCCACTGCCAGCCTTTCATCTAGGCCTTTGTTTATTGTCATCTTATCCTGCGCTTAATCTCATTTACGGTGTAGGTGCTCTAGCACAAGGACCTTCCATTTTCTCTTTCTTCCAAGTGCCTTGTGCATATATGATACTGCCTTTGAAGCACAGTTACTGTAAAGCAAGGATCTACCATTTTCTCTTTAAAGTGCTTTCCACATAAAAGTTGTGGAAATAGATTTTTATTATAAAATCTTAACCAGCAGCTGAAAGCTCAGGCAGAACATATTCGTGTAACTCTCAGTCTGCTGTACTGTAAACAGCTAAGCCAGCTTTCCTGTATTTTAAAAGACTGATTACCATAATTACCTAAAATGCCTTATAAAGCAACGGACCAGATATCAGCAAATCCGAGTGACAAATCAGCTGAATCAGACATGCATATCCCCAAAGAAACCCTGAGGATGACTTGCTCTAAATAGGAAGTGTCTTGGGACCTCCAGCACCTCCTTGGCACCTCGCCGGGAGGGCTCTTCCCCCGCGTGCTGCAATGCAGCATCAGCCCTGGCTTGGAGGCAGCGGGCCCGGGGGAGGCTAAAATCTCCAACCTTGCGGCCTCAAAGCAAGGTTGTGCTGAACGAGGGCATGGCCGGAGGGGACAGCACACAGCAACGGCAGCCTCGGTTTTATGGTGCATCACTTTAACTCCAAGCTGCAGAAATACGGGGAAAAAAAAAAAACAACAAAAAAAAACCTTATTAATATCAATGGATTTTGGTTTTGTTTGGAGAGAGGACGTAGCACAACAGTTCCGTTCCAAAGACTTTTCTCCTTCCCCTACTACTGAGAGGAGTGTTTTCCAAATCGAAATAAAGTGGGCTTTCTAGATGTGTCCTGTGTGGGTGACTTTTGTGGTAGTGGGGACATTCTTTTCACTTAGCGGGTGTCAGCGGTTCGCAGAGCAGTCAATGCTTCAGCAGTGACTCGCAAAGGGTTTTCGGCTGCATCAGGTTCGTGCCACCTAGTGGTGACAGTGCCGTTATGCTGGGTCCTAATGATAATACACATGGAGGACTATAAACCCCTTCATTAAAAACAAACAAACAAACAAACTTCCAAATGGTAAAGCACAGCGTCCTTGGTTATTAACCCATACATACCCATATGCTCAAGAAAAGGTTTTCCTTTCACCTCCAAGCTGCACGTTAGCCCTCAGAGAACGAGAAAGCCAAAGGCCAGTGTTAACATCTGAAAATTCCCCTGCTCGCTGCACCTCTGCCTGGCTCTTAAAGCCAGAAGCAATGAATTAAAAACAAATCAAAACCGAACAAAAATGCAAAATTAGAGACAGGCTTTACTCACGCCACACTCACTCATTGCCACTTTTCCAGCTTTCATCACTTGCCCAAGTCACAGCACAGTTTTCAGCAGTCCATGCAATATTTTGAAACCCTGAAAGGTCTATCACAGAAAACCAATGTTTCTAAATAGCTTTGTTTCACTGATGTTGTGTTTCAATATGATTCATGATTATTGTCTAAACTGAACTCTAAATAGATCTGCTTAACCACGAGTTGTCAGCAAACCTTCGGAAAAAATGCAAATTATAATTCTTCCATTCATCTTTGTTCTATGACACTTTCAGCCTAGCTTAAGGAAAGCATTTTTTTAACAACTGGGCATCACTTTAGTTGTACGATTTAACTGAGGGATGGAGGAAATAAATAAATAATTTTAAAAAAGCATCTATCCATACTGCAGCATTACAGTTAAACTGGGAATTAATCTGGACCAATATATTTATTGATCAAACACAGCAGAAGAAATTGTTGACTTCAACCTTTCTGCACTGAACACGTCACTGAGCAGACTGCAGTATTAATGAATAGATTGCAGTGGAAAATTGCTGGTATTGTATATTCATGTAGAGCTTAATGGATTCAGGCCAACATTGAAAGAAAGTCAGCACTCCAGTCTTCAGAGAAACTGTGTTACCAAAAAATCTGCATTGCTCACACCCTGAGCCTGCGGATCTGATCTGCCCCAGTGAGGAGACTGCAAGCAATCTGAAACTCTGGCTGGCCTTTAAAGTCACTCCTTGGGGTGACAAAAAAACATGGTGCTTCTGACCCTCTCTTCTGGAATCTGTTGGGAGAAGAACTCCAAATTAACAG
This sequence comes from Tinamus guttatus, assembly GCF_000705375.1. Next base: position 170,804 of record NW_010586528.1, read on the forward strand.
TGGGATCCCCTATGAATTCTTCTGACTGAAGTTGCTGATAAAGAGTCTCATTAGTATCTAACCTTCATTCTAGCAGCTCAATAGTTACTCCTGCTCTCTTTGGTCTCATTTTCCGTCATCTGTCCTTATTCCAGGAAGTCTTTCTGCCGTTGGGATTAGCCGAAGTGCCCAAGAATCAAATATGAGTTCTGCATCTAATAGATATGATACCACACAAATAGAGGTTTTGAGATACTTTATCATCATTTGAAAAATAATCTAATTCCATACCTGTCAGTGAAAGTAAAAAAAAAGGATTAGAAAAATCACCATTTATTGATAACTAAATATTGTATAGACAGAAAGACGGAGAATTTTTTGCCTTCTTCATGCTATCTTGCTGAAGTTATCCATGCTGATGAACTTTTAGGAGGTATTCAGGAGGAAAATAATGCTGTGAGTGAAAAAAGAAAAAAAAAAGATTTTTTCTAAATCTGACAGAGCAGCAACTTTACAGAGACTGTCAGTGTGACCTATGCTTAAGGGAGAGACCCAAATAGGAGAGAAAACCCAACTAACCATTTTCTCAAGCTAGACTGATGATGTTGACTGATGATGATGACTGTGATAGCAGAATGAAGCTGGATTTCTTCCTGAGAACCAGTTGTGCCTGTGCAATTATCATGCCAAATGATTCTCAAACTTTTCTTCCACCAAACCTAATTTCTAGTAAGATCAGACCAGGCTGAAAATTAAAACCACCTGAAGAGCGCTACTAACCTCAGGGGATATCATTTTGCCCTGTTTGTGAGGAAAGCCTCAGGTGTTAGGAGAGGCCTCAGGTGCTGCTAGAAGCCCCGTTTCCATCACAGCCCCTCTCAGGTCAGCTGCTTTCAGGGAAATCTCCACACTGGAGCTGGGCAAGTCAGTCGGCAGTGGGACCTTCTTTTTTCCTAGATCAGAAATTGCAATTCTCCCATCCTGTGTTGCCCGTCTCTCGCGGGGACGGGATGCCAGGAGGACAGGGTGCAATGCCACACCAACACCAGCTGCTTCCCAAGGCCATGAGAGCAAATGGGCCACGGAGCCATAGGTGGCAGCTCCTTCCTTCTTGTCCACTGGGAGCGTGGTCTGTGGTCATTTCTTCCCAGACGTTTGAGACAGGCTTGGCATATGCATCTGGCGAGCGAGATCTTGTCAGAGCAGGATGCTATTACTGTCACGAGGCCAGCTGCACGGCGGCGACACGACTTCCCCCTCACGCACGGCCCCTCATACCACATGGGATCATGGCAGGGGAGAGAGGCCGCTGCTCTGCAGGGAGATTTCCTTTAACTGAGAAGGCCCCCATCAACTGTACGACTCCTACACTCACCAAAAACAACTTAGCAGGTCCAAGCAGCGCAGCATTGGCCTCCTTCCAAGACGGTGAGGGCTGGGTAAAGCTCTCAGCATAACCCCGGTCCTGCTTCTCCTGACATGATCTGCACTCAGAGATAGAGGAGGCCGTCCGTGCACACCCTCCGTCTGCTCAATTTCTGTGGCAGGTATTGTCTTGAGGAAATGATTTTCTTCAGAAATCTGAGCTACATGTGTCACAGTGATGTCAGATTTGCCTTAGTAGGGGCTTCAGGATTTTTGCCAACTGCTGTTTACGCAAAACTCTACTAGAATGGTGTCCCGGGGGGGATACAGACGGGGAAGGAGGTAGGAAACAGCTGTGCTGGTAAATATTAGATTTCTTTATGCTCATATATATGCCAGACGAAAGAGAGGCTGAGACAATCAAAAAGCCTTCGTGTTAGTAAGGAAACTCTGACAAAACCATTTCGATTTGATTTGTGTGATAGCGAATCGCCGAGCTGTCCAAATGCGCTGGGCACGTGCACATGATTGCCCTTCTGGTGAGCGATCCAGAGTACACAACACGGTATTTATGTTAGCTTTATATTGTCTGTGGCAGAACTGGCAACATCTAGTTTGGCATAAAATGGAGTGGCATGAGCAGAATATACACAAGCCAACATAAAGCAGGAAAGCTACCCAAAGCATATATTCTTAGCACAAATCAAAACCTGTGCCTGCAGCACTTTACACCATAAGGTTGCAGTGTTTTGGTGCAGCACCAAGTGTCCTAAAACATTCTGGTGTTGCATAACTACTGCCTAACATGCTCCCAACTGAGGGAAAGCCAGCCTGTTTTTTCCCCAGAACTCTGACAGTGGTGCCTTTTGCAGTTTTCAGCAGGTTACCGCTAAATAAAGAATTTGGTAGAATCTGTGATGGAAATAATGGTTTCTGCTTGTCATATGAGTTTGAAAGCTGACAGCATTCAGTGTTCAGAGCACGTGTGCTTGTGTACAGCCCACCAGGATCCAACATAGAGTAAAGCAGATTCCTTGCAAATATAGCTGGCAGGCATATTTATGTCACCTGCTCCGCACACCTAGCACAGAAAAAAAAAAAAAGAGAGAAAAAAGGGAGAACAAAAAGCTATTCAGACAGGTAGTCAGAGCCACGAGATCCCAGCTACTCACCGAGCGGAGGCTGGGCCATCTCCTGAAGGCAGGCAGAGCGCAGTGTCATTTACGTGTCATGTTTACTGTATCCACTGGCATCTCTTGAGGTGAAAAAAATTGGAAAATCTGGCTTTCAGAAGCATTTTAAATGTGCCTACGGCCACTGGCAGGGACACTGGTGCAGTGTTGGTGGCCATCACCATCGCTAACCTGGCCCAAAAAGTGCACATACTGGGGGGAAATATATGGACACAGTTTGGAAACTTGGTTTTGGGAACTAAGCTATTAAAATCAGTGCCTCAAAATAAACTTATTAGAAGATACTGCAACTAACGAGTAATTGTGCCCATCAAATCTAGTTTTGCTGGACATAATGCAACTGGCAAAGCAATATTTTCTGTACTTCGTAAATAAATGGATGTGTATCTGCTGGAGCAAGTTCCTAACACAGGCTTTGGAGACAGGAAGAAGAAACTCCTAAATATTATTACAGCATCTGGTTCTATGTATTTCAAGCTACTGTCTATTTCCATATTTGTACTATAAAAGACATCAATTTTTCTTATGTTTTATTCAAAAAAATATCCCAGTAGCATTATCATAATTTTTATAGAGAACATATAAGATACAGATACTAACAAAGATAACAGACACAGTCACAAATTGAAAGATCATTCCTAAGGGAGCAAGAATAATTTATTTAGAGGTTCCTTTGTCACAGTGCCTACAGATGATCTAGGCATACAAAATCCTGAACTGTTTTGACCACCCTCACTCTGTGTCCCATGGGATGCTGAATTGTCTTACAATTTCCCGAAGGATAAGAGCAGGACTACCCAGGAAGAGGCCAGGTTCACGTTCCCATTGCTACAGGGCAGCCACCAAGGCACCAGGGACTGCGCACGGACTGCCGACAGGACCGGTCCCCCGAGGGGTTGTCATCACGTATTATTTATGCCAGCATTGTACAATTTTGCTGCTAACGTGTGTAAATCTCGCATACTTTTAAAAACAAAAAATCAGACTTTTACTGCCTTTCCACAAAATTATTCGGCTACTGCTATGTCAAGTAGACAGGCAATGTCCTGCATGAATATCACAAAAATAATGCCCTGTGCTTCCTGCAGAAAGGGGGGATCAATTATTTGTTGTTACAAGTTTGGCATATGTTTCTTTGCTCAAGTATGAGCAGTTGTGGTTTCATTGTGCTCTCCAGGCAAACTTTACATCAAAATTAGATCAAAGTAACACATGTTCTCTTACTTTCCTCTCCTAATGGGAGAAATGAAGTTAGCCACTGCTGCCCTTGCAGCAGCCACACATCTGATACACACATCTGTGATACTTTTTTCTGTTTCTGAGCCTGACATACTGCTTTGAGATTACAATTAGAGTGCACTCAAAACTTCAAGGACCATCATGGCATGAAGGCATGGAGCCAGGATTACTTTGGATACATGTTCCGGTAAGCAACTGAACACTGGCCTTTAATGGCTGCTGGATCAGCTTGGTAACTTGAAAAAGGAACTGAAAGGGGTAATAAAATTAAAGTAGTCTTAACACTGCAGTTTCCAAACAACTTGTAAAATAAGCTGGAACAAGTTTGCCAGAGAAACATTTGCTATAAAAAGTGTAAAACTATGGGACTTGAGCCAGGCCAGCTGTGCTTCTGCTCCTGTATCAGCAGATGCCAGAGGCTACGGATTCTGGAGGCAGCAAACATGTTTCTTTGCTCTCATTTTATCCCCCTAGGCTGACACATGGCGCTGGCAGCCTCCATGGCAAGCTGTGTCTAGCCTTCTTTGGCTGGAAGAGGACTGCTGATGTTGGTACTTGGAGTTCTAGCAGGAGACACCATCAGTGTTAAAGCAAAAGAAGAGAAAAAGATTCCATGTTAGCCATGCTTTCAGAAAGGGTTACCTGCAGCATATAAGCCTACAAGCACTGTGAACCATGGGTTGTAAAGAGCTCTCTATTTACTTAGGGGTAACAAAACATACAGCTATTCATAGCTAATGTTCAAGTGAAAGGCGTTCAGGGAAAATCTACCTTAATCAAACACTTTGAGTCGGCACCCAACAGAGCTGGCGTCAAGAGAAAGACAAAGACAAGGGCCAAGGTATGTGGCAAGATGTAGTGAAGCTAACTGGCAAACAAATAAATAAAATGAGGGGGAGAATAAATGGCTTAGAAATTACACACATAAACAATTAGAAGAATTTTCATGCATGCTTTAGCAAGAGGACTTACATCAGTTGATTCATCTGAAGAAGATACAGGATCGATATCTGGAGCAAGTATTGATAAGACAAAATGAATCTGTATCTGCTTTACCTACGTTTGCTTTATAGAAAATAAAGGAAGAAAATGTTTAATCTCCCAAATTTTAAGGAAAGCTTAAGTACCTTGAATTTTGCTCAGAATAATAGCTTTGTCTCATGCAGCATCATATAGTTTTAAGTATTTATTGTTTTAAATAATGAGTGCCATTAATATTAATTAATGGAGCATTTGTAATGCTCCATAATGGATACATTTGTATCAGTCCCAGCTTATTATTTATTCCAGCAAAAAACTTTATAGGCTTTGAGGCATCCTGTTTTCTTTCTTTTCAGTACTGTGAGTTTGTGAGTGCACTGTAACATTTTATACACATGCAGCCACTTTTATAGCTGTATTATTTATTCAGTAATTATGAAAATACTCTTAACAGTCTGAGCATTTTAGCATTCTTATATTGTACTATGCTGAATAAGTACAGTAATGTTTACTCATTGAACCTGGAGTACTAATAGGCATCAGGAATGGTGAGGACGAACAGTAGTTCAGTGGTTGATGTATTTATTGAAGTACTTCATTTTATTTCGTCCTGAGCTTCTTACTGGTCCTTTCTCCCAGTAAAAAATGTTGCTTACCTTTTGTGTTGGGACCTGACCTTATCTAAATTCCGGTTAAATCACTGAATCATTCTTCCAATGCCTGGCAGGGCGCCTTGCAGACGTTTAGATGACAAAGCTCTTGCTCAAGGCGCTTAGTCTCAATTAGACGTATCAGTGGACAGCAGCAGACTGTATTAGGAGGAACATAGGAAGGCTCAGCAGCAAGGGGCAGAGAGAGCATAAACTGATTGGCATAGCCATTTGGTTTAATATTTCTAATTTACTGCTTCCCCCCCCGCCCTGGTTTTCTTTTTAATTCAATATAGTCAAGAGATAGTGCCAGGATGGAAATTAGTGGTGGGAAGTTAATCAGGAAAAAAAAAAAGTGAGCCCTGAGGAAAGATTTGGAAGAAAGAAGGCGGATTAAGGTCTTCCGAGTGCACTCGGTGCATGGAGAGGTCGACTGAGGTGCTGGAGAAGGAACAGCAGCGGATGTGGCCTCTTGGGAGCTCCAGAAAGGCAGAGGGTTAATTTTCACTTCCTTGAAACTCTTCCTTTTGCACCAAGGTAATATTGGCAGACCGAGGCTTTATTACTGCTCGTACACTTCGGGATGCACTCCTTAGGCATCAGAATCAGCCTTCTTGCACCAGCAGTGGTGTCTTTTTTTTTTTCTCCTGCAGGCCCCGAGCGGGCAGGGGCTGATGGGCTCGGTGACACCCGCAGGGCGGTGACAGGAGGCAGCAGCGGGCCCTGGTGCTGGTGGCCCGCGGGCAGCGCTGCGAGGGGAAGGGGAGTAGGAGGGAATCGACATGGCCCCGCGGGCAGCACTGCGAGGCGGAGTAGGAGGGAGTCGACATGGCCCCGGGGGAAGAAC